>JAUKPQ010027272.1:0-41906 GCA_032273045.1 Chloridella minuta
GTTTATAATTGCACTAAATCTGATCCTTATAGGCACATTGTGACTTATTTTGATACACACACTACTAACTTAGGTGATGATCAAGATCAGTGGATCTGGGAATGGCCCGGTATGAGTATAGAAAAGAAGCCCGAATGGACTGTGGATCGTGTAAATTATTACGGGCATACCATGAGTCTGAGTCAGATTATTCCCGTTAACGTCTACAACAATACTGCATATAGTGCGATAGCAGAAACTTGCTGGCAGGACAACTTTGCATTCTTTACGGAAAAGACTGCCAAACCTATTATGGCTCGAAGATTGTTTGTTGTGTTTGCTGGTAGGGGATATCTAGCTAACTTACGCCGACTTGGATTTAAAACCTTTGGTGACATAATAGACGAAAGTTACGACACAGAAACAGATGCATTGGTGCGCTGGCGTCGGGCATGGGATCAGGTCGCTTGGTTGAGTGAACAACCACAGGAACTGATACTGGAACAGATACGTCCCACAGTTGAACACAATGCACAGGTTATGCTAACAACAGATTGGTATGATCTTTTTCGATTGCAGTTTGAGCAAGACTTTGTTCGTATAACTGCTGGCTAGCTAGATTCTTACCCTTGGCTTCAACCATGATGTCGGCCCATTCCCAATGTGTTAATGCCCATGCATTGGTTTCACGATTCCATGCAAAGTCCGAATGTGCTCGTAGTTTTTGTTTCTTGTATCCTTCAGCCAACAGCGAATCTAGATCAGGGCGAACAGCATCTGTGTGTCCTACTACAACATCTTCTCTGCTGGTACTGTAATGTACGACAGGTCGTACACCACGCCACGAATCAATCACTCTCCGGATACGATCATCATCGGCGTCGATGTATTCGCCAGTAGCGATCCAGTGATGGTGTAGATCTAGAACCAGCGCGAGGTCGTCGACCAGTTCGAGGCTGGAGTCGAGTCCCCAAGACATTTCGTCGTTTTCGATTGTGATACAGTTTCTTGCTTCGGGGCTGAGACGTTGGAGCGCACTGCGGATACCGGCTGGACCTCTTTTACCTGAGATGTGGACATTGATTTTAAAGTCCTGGAACGTAGTGCCATAGCCCATCCATCTGACCATATCTGCATGATATTCAAACTCCTCTATTGATCTATTTACGATGTTGTCATTTTCCGATGCCAGCACACAGAACTGTCCAGGATGGAAGCTGAGTCTAACATCCAGTCTACGTGCAGTTTCACCTATAGGTGCAAATATTCGTTCCAGATGACGTTGTACATCATATTGCTGCCACCAGGCTTGCCAATCTTTTTCTGTGTAACCTTGCAGCATTTCCGACCCAAGACGCACCATTCTGCGTTCAGCGGGCAGTGTGGCCACACGCTCAATTAGTTTGACTGCTGCTCGGGTATTGTGATTCATGATATCCCATTGGCGCTGTTCAGCCTCAAGCGGATGTTCACGCAACCAACGCATAGTAGTGCTGCGGCCGTTGAGATCTCTATCCACAGCATTCACTTTCATGCCACCACATTCGCTAGGGTCATTCAACCACTTGCAGGCAAAACCTATACGTTTAATCATGAATTCCTTATTAAGTACATTGTGAGTGCTGCGTCTAGATTAAGTTTTATTGCATCTGCAGGATATTTACGATAAGTTTCTTTAGTATAACGTTTCATTTTTTTAGAAACAACTGCTTCAATAATCAACATTTTATTACTTAATCGAATAACCTTACCAATCATTAAACCATTAGACTGAGAAAAGGCCACAAAGTCATCTAACACTATTTCTTGTTCTAATTTGTCGCGATGTAACATTTTCATACGTAATAGTAGCAGTTAATCAAATTATAGTCAAGTCCGGTAAATTAATGTGATCCAAACTTTAATCCAAATAATGTAGCGTCTTTTTCGTTTTCAAATATAAATTCATAGTACTCAGGATCATCGGTTAGATATTCATTTTCGTAGATAAACACACCACGAAAGCTGGGACAATTGGCTCGAGCCCAGTCTATAGCGTCCTGTTGTTCCACAGTGGCCAAATCTACTAGTTTAATTTGGTATATCACCCTTGCCACCTTAGTAAAAAATTTACCACATCCGGCTCGTCTTTGATAGTTACTACCATACCTTGATGATGATTGGTACCATCTGGCAAGCATTGTCGCATCCACTTGTATATTTCTGTTTCATTAGCAGCCCACCAACGATAATCTTTAATTATAACATAGTAATAGGGCATTTCCTCATCAAACGGACCTGTGACAATGAGTCTACCGTCGGTATCGTCAAAGACTACGCTCATTCAAAATCTCTTTTTAACACTTCAACCAAGGAGTCGTGCTTTTCTTGTTGCCAACGTGTCAGCCACGGTGTACGGTCACATTCGGCAATGTGTTTGAGTATTGCTGTTCTACTTGATGATTCAACAGCTTCATGCATACCAATTCGCATTACTATTTTTCCATGATGCTTTATCAACATCAACATGGGGTCATCCGGACTTATAGTCCATTGATATTCTCGGCTCACTGCTTTTTAACCTTTTGACCACAAATGGCCACATACGCAGGCATATACTCTTTTCTAGCCTGCATACATTCTTCGTAGGTAGCAAACTCTTTAGTATACACTAATTTGATAGCAGGTGGTGGATCAGTCCACAACTGCACCATGAGTACCCAAACAATCACGTCCATATCAACTCCACTTTAATAAAAATACTGTCAATTCTCGTTCGTCACGAAACTTAAATGTATCAAACGATGTTCTAACTCCACACCGATTTGCCACACACCAATCCTGTACAGGATCCATGTCTTTGTCACTTAATCCTGTAGCGGTTATGGCACCATGCGAGTATTGGCACCGAGCTACCAAGATAATTTTATTGCCTGGTTCTCGTTGCCACACAATTTTCATTCTGCGTTATAATACTTTAATTTAAAGAAAACCATTTTTGCTTCATCATAAAAATCCAAACGTATATCCTCACGCATGTGACCATTTACAGGATCGTAGTCACGGTGTCTGCGTACAGTAAATCCCAACTCTTGTTTTAACCGCCAGGAGATTAAAATAACTGCATCACCATAATCATCACGAATACGATGGTATACTTTATTCCACTGTCGTTCAGTAAATGTTAGAGTCATGCTGCATTATAGCAGCATGATGAATTTGTGTCAAGGTTTGTAAAGCCAACCTAGATTTTCAAGTTGATGTATCCAGGTGTAAATAGGCGTAGTAAATGGCAGTTCCCACCGTCCATTCCAACCTAAATATGTTGCTGATTTAATAACTTTTTGCTTGTCGGGATAATCCGCAGGATAGTCAGGATAGTAGTTTGCAGTCCATTTAAAGCGATCTACAGTTATGCCCTCTATACCAACACGGTCTATTTCTACTGCCATATCTAATCCTTGATCTAAGCGACTTTCGTCATAGTCTTTATTATTAAATGTAAACCAAAGTTTGTGTTCTCCTTTAGTTAAAGGAAAGGCCATTCTTAGTGTAGTACGATTTTGAAGTTCAATGGTATTAATGGTAAGATCATCTATGCCATAGGTAATTTCTGGCCGAGTACGCCACCAAATTGGATTTAAGCAAATATCAAATTCTATATCCATATTGCTCTAAGAATTTAGTGTACTCGGGATAGTATTCACGTGCATCAAGATCATAAATCTTGTCCCAACGTATTAACCAATCTACTAACATTGATCTAAGTGACTGTACATTGGAAGGTGCAGGTGCTTCAAGTTGGTTAACAATCATATCGCACTCACGTATCAATTGTGGCCCTAATCTACTAGTATCACGTCCTGTTGCAATAGTTTTAGTATCATTTGTATTTGATGCGATGTAGTCTTTAGTTTGTTGATATCGCTCTATTAAACTAGATCTAATTTCCCAGGGCAATACATTAATAGCCAAGTAACTTGGACGCTGTAACGGAATACTTTGGATACTTAATTTGCGATCAAATGCCCACTTTATATACTGATCATAATTGTTAACGCTTAGTAATTGCGGAACACTGCGCAGTACAACTTGAAAGACTGTATTCATTCCTAGCCAACGCACACTGTCAATTACCTGTGCAGTATTACTGCCTTGTCTGATATAATGATTATTATCGTTTATTGATTCAAGACTGATTTCAATATTAACTTCTTTAAACTTTTTAAGTAACTTAATTAAGTCATGATTAATTAATGTACCATTACTAACAAAGCTCATGCTGATGTTGGTACGTCCTTGATCAACAAGATGCTGTACAAATTCAACATAACGTTTGTTAATCATTGGCTCACCGCCCATTACATGCATTCTATGTATTTCTTTAGTTGAATCTACGCTGTCTATAAAATTCTGCCACTGTACTGGATCAGAAGTCCAGTTACTGGGAGTAGATTCTAATATTCCCCATTTGACATGTTGCTGTGCTATACGACTACTAGCACCAGGGAAACACATTTTACAAGCGAGGTTACATTCATTACCAAAGTCTACATGCCAATCTCTTGGTTGCTGTGTGGTAACAGGAGTAAAATGTTTGTTCCATTCTGATTCTTCAAAACTACGATCAAATGCTTGCTCAGTAAATATTCCTACTTTAAAATTTTCTTTTATGCGACGACTTTCGTGACCGTGAGATTCTTCTTTATAACAAGTTGAACATTCAGATAATGGTTGATCACCAAGCATACGTTGTCTAAAATCCGTCATTGGTTTACTGTTATACCAATCAGTGATAGAATGAAATTTTAGATTGTATGTTCGATCAGCAGGCGGGTGTGATTCTGCACAACACATACCATATTGGCCATTCCAGTATAAGTGCATATTAAACCATGGCACACTACAGAAGATTTTTTTATTAGACATTAGTCAATAATGCCAAAATTTGCCCAATTTGCGCCGCCCATACATACCCATCCTAATGGTCCGCCCAAATTTGGGTTGGTGTTCCAAACCACATGTCCACGTTCGCTTACATAGTTTGGTGGCTTATCGCCTACTGTGAATCTCATAGATCCAATTCGTAAATCATCAATACGGACAGAACCATCAGTTTCTAAAATGATGTTGTCCTTGTTGTTGGCAGTAAGTATCATACGCTGTTGGCGTGGTGTACCCATGCTTCCGGTGTTTTGTTGTTTTTTTGTAAATAAAATTTCTACTTCGTCGTCCCAGATACTTAATGCAGCACTGGGTTCGATTGTGTTAATACCCACACGCTTGGGTGTTACATACAATGTCTCTGCCAATAAACTTTCTCCAGTGACTTGTAATTCTTTTAGTAAACCTAATTTTTGTAAATTACTGTTTACTATTGAGCTGCCCAAGGAATCACCTTTTATGACTTCTGCGCCATCAACGGTTATTCGGTTAAGATCTAGACCTTCAGCTCTGAGTCGATCAAAAATCAAAGTACTGTAGTTATTAAACAGGTTGTGATCTAAGTTTCTTAATGTATCACTAGTGGCACTAGAAATCAATCCACGATAAAAAGGAGATTCAATAGGAACATTACCGTTGACAACAAAATCACCATTAATGGTCATTGAGCCTTCAACAGTTAGGTCTTTGGTTAATAAATTGTTTTCAACCACAGTTGCATCATCAAGTATAGTTAACGCAACATTAGTGGCACGATCGTCAATACCAGTACTGCTAAAATTCTGTATCAGTCCACCTACGATATTATCCCCACTTAATACAAGATTGGCAGTCTGTAATGCTGATCCGTTGATACTGTTCGGTGGGAACACAAATTCATTTAGTCTATCAGCTACAATTGTACTAACCGAATCTGTTATTGCTTGTTGAAAGTCTGTTGTGGCAATTTGTAACGCAATGGCTTCGTTAATTAACGTGCCTGTATTACCTTGTACCTGTTCAATAGTGGCATTGATTTTTTCTACTATTCTAGTTTCTAATTTTTTAGGGTCAACAGTATATTTGCTGACTTGTTTTTCAAAAACTTCAGCAGCGGCTTGTTGAATATGAGTAGCATAATCGTAGGTGTTTAGTCTATGATTAATTGCGTTAGAGATAGCACCATCAATCTGACCAACTACGTTAGATGTGATGTCTGCTACTAATCCTTCTACTATTTTTGCTAAGTGGTCGTTAAGTTCCATTATCGAATCGTATGCTAATTACATGTTCGTAATTCTTCTTGATTAAACTTTTATACATCAGGTTTTTATGTACACTAAATCCTACTGCTCCTGCATCTGCGCTGAACTTTGCCAGTTGCTTAAAAAACATTGCACGTCTATCAAATGGACCGGTTGCAGTTAACTGTGTGCCAGCAATTTCATAAACTTGTGTCTTCCAACTATTTCTGTCCTGCAAATTATGATCATGGAATTCTAAGTATACAGTGCTAGACTGTCCTGCACGAATTAGGGCAGGGATACTGAATTCTCTATCTTTGAATTCTTGATTTTTATAATCCTTACATGTAGTTATCACATATTCTGTGGCCAGTTGACAAATTTCTACTACACAATCTCTTTGCGCTTGATCTGAATCAGCAAAGGTAAAATACTCATCTAATGCAATAACTGACTCGAATTTTCTTTGGTACTGACTTAATTTCTCGGGTGCAATATATGTGAACTTAATTCCATTTTCATGTAGGAAATCTTGAGCTTGTTTACTAATGTGTGTAACTGCAATAGTGTTTGCAGTTTCTGCTAAAATAGCTGGATTGAATCCCACATATAAAACAGAGTCAGGTGTAAAATTATGATATCCAGAAACCCCTGATAAAATTTCTTGTTTACGCTTTACTACGTCTGCTGGCTTCGGATGTGAACGAAAGGCACGTAATATACTATCTGTATAACTTTCAAAACTCATATAAACCTTTATTATTATTATTTTATTTATTGAGTTTCGCGAACTAAGTCCAATGTAACGCAGTGAAAACCGCCCCCTAAAGTACGAGAATGACGTAATTCTAATGGTATTACAGTAAAATTATAAAGTTCTAGCATATTCATTAAATTTGTTTGATGTTTGTCTACAATAACAGTTTCGGGATCTACTACCAACATATTCATTGCTATCCATTTACTAGCATATGGATATTCGTAAAAGTTCTGTGCTACTACATCAGTTATCCAAATTGTTTCCCAATCTTTAAAAACATTGGGTAAATTATCTGCATTAACTCTACTTGCATTTACCATTACCAGTCCTTCACGTAATGGAACTATTGTGCTATCAATATGTACTCCTGAGTAAAATTTACATATTTCAATTTCAACATCAGGAAACTTATGCATTAACCAACGAGCTGCCTTCTGATTCCCGCTAGCACTTTGTAAGTATAACATCTTATTGTTAAGACGTAAAACGTTTGCGGCATCTAAAACCATGTCTTGATCTCTAGGCATGCGCAGTACTGTGTCTGCACGATAGATGACTTCTTCTAAGGCTTCTGACTCCATGTCTCTACAAGGATACATCATGGCAGGATCAACAACGGTATTACCATAGACTAATAATCTATCACGTGGACAATAATTGTACATGCCTCCACGTTCTTGAAAGTTAATTGCTTTTGGTCTGTGTACTGTTGCACCACACATTTCGAGTGTTGATGCTAACAAATCCAAATCCTCGTTGGCTTCGTCTATAATCCAATCCGGTACTGGTCCACTGGGTACAGGTGTTTCAGTCCACGTAGTCTTTTCACTTTCTTTGCTGAATACTGGATCTGTACTAGGCCAATTAGCAAAATCTGCACGACCTACAACTACTTCTTTTAGTGTATCCCATTCATTATAACTGTGTATCATACATGACCGGTAATCTGTAGAGTATATCTTGGTGTGCTACCCATGTTAATTGCCATATGGGGACTATCCCACGTCCACTGTAAACTGAATCCCTTAATCCAATCCACATAAGGAACACCGTTACATTCTGCATAGTGCCCTGATTGCCATTCTTCAAGAAATACTACAGCACGTCGTATTGTGTGTTCTTGTCCCGTTAGATTAAAAATGTCAATGTATTTTTTAAAAGTATCCACATGGTTGGGCAACATACTACCTGAGTCCATACGATAGTAACTGGTGCCTATGTCTTGCCATCCTAGTGTAGCAAAAAAATCCACAAACTGTTGATTCCAGCTAGGTTGTGGGCTACGCATGTCACACATGTATCCACCAAACGATCCGCGAAATCCTTGATCCTCCCACGCAATCATTGTCGCAGGATCATTGAATTGTTCTTTTTTATAAGTTAGATGTTTATATTCGTCATCCCAAAAAGGAGCAATATTAAACGATTCGTGTGTTGCCATAGTGTATTACCTTATAATCTTTTTGTGTTTGGTATTGACGCCATGGATCTACTATAACACTGCCTGGCTCAAGATCAACATACAGTTCTTGTTCAGTTTGTTTACCGGTATATCCGTATGTGATTTGTCTATTGTGTGCTAGGAATGCAATAACAGGCACACCTGCGAATGGAGGCTCGTCTCCGGTCAACGGATCTATATAGTAATATTTGGCCTGCATAGTTTCTAGATAATGACCGATTAATAAACTGTAACTACCATCCACAAAATCAACGTCAGGTTTGTAGGCTTTTCCCATGATGTAGATAGGCAAGTTAGTATCCTTTTGTAACCGTTTAAGATAACGTGCTAGATTTTTTGCTTGTTGTTCTCTGGCATGCATCACAGTATCAAATATGTCATAGCCCAGTTGTAAGTTCTCTGCTAACCAACGTAAGGCAATGTTGTCACGTGGGTGGCATGGCCCTGCATCGCCCATGCCTGCAGTCATATATTTGGCACTCATGATACGTGTGGTGCTGGCTGCCAATGCTGATGTAACTACATCTACATTAATGTTGCCATTTTTCACGGCAACGTCTTGTATCATGTTAACCAAGCCAATCTTGGTACTGATAAATGTATTGTAGAATATTTTAATTGACTCTGCTTCGTCCCACGTACCTATTGCATACCGAGGATTGTTTTGCATCAGTGGTTGATAAAAGTCTATTAAAGTTTTTGCATCTCCAGTTTCATTGCCATCTTCTGTACCTATAATAACCATTTCAGGATTGACCATATCCCACTCTACACTGCCCATAGCAATAAGATAAGGATTATAGATAAAACGTGGTACAGTAATACAGTCTCGTAATTCTCTACGTACTGTTCCAGGGAGTACTGTACTAATAAGAACAATTAGTTGATCAGGCGATGCCCAGGCGTCAATTTCTTTTAACACAGACTTGACTATAGTGTAATCAAAATCTTTGTTAGGTAAATGTGTGATAGGTTTAGAACCATCGTAGTCAGGATCATGTGGTGTCTGTACTGCTACAAACACAATATCCTTGCCAGCAACTGCGCCACGCAAGTTGTCTGATATTTTAATCTTGTTGCTAGATCTTGGGTAAATATCATATCCAGTGACGTTATACGCAGTTTGCATAACTTCTGCACACAACATTCCCAATTTACCTAAACCTATAAAACCTACATTCATATTATGATCTCCGTTGAACGTTTTATACAAATAATTGATGAGTTATTGCTAAATAAATTTTTATTACACTCATTCCAGTTTTACCCTCAATTTTCAACACAAATACAAAATTTAAGGCGTACTAAAACATATAATCGACATCTTGGAAGATGTATATGGTGGCACGAGGAACCATTAAATTCTATAGATTTAGATGATCTACAATGGGTGTATGTTCCTAGACCAAACAAGTATTCTTTTCATAACCCGACTGTCATTACCGACATAGATTTTTCATTTCCGGAAGTTTTTCCAGTTGGGGAATCGTCGATGTTTTGTTTTTTCCACGATATTAATTTTCAATTATTTGCTAATTCTGAGAAGAGCGATCTAAAAAAACAGTGGCTAAAGCAATATCCCTTGCTAGACTGGTATTTTTTCTTTCATGGATTTGCTGCACTTGATTGGTTTAGAGATTTTAAATATTCGAATAATTCAACAGCTAAATTTACAAAAGTATTTATCTGCTTAAATCATAATATTAAAAATAACAGAAGTTATAGAATACATTTATTATCAGAATTAAGATCTAGACAGATTGAATCACAAGGGTTTATATCAGCACCGCAACTATCTCAGAAAGTTATTAAACACGAATTAATGAATCCAAACTCTAGGCTAAGTCTAGATGCTAAAAAACATATATATTCAAATTTATTACCCACAGTAGAATCTATCGAACTTGAACAAGTAAATTATAATGATGCTAGTGCTAACATTAGTCCATTCTTACCTCAAGCACTATGGAGCATAGTCACAGAAACTGTTTATTATGATGAAAAACTACATCTGACAGAAAAAATATTTAAACCTATTGTAAGTCAACGTCCTTTTATACTTGTTGCTGCACCCGGCAATCTAGCATATTTAAAAAGCTACGGATTCAAAACTTTTGATCGTTGGATAGATGAAAGTTACGACGACGAGCACGATCCTGATCATCGTATGCAAAAAATTTCTGCAGAGATTGAAAAACTGTGCAAATTACCATGGCACGAACTCATAGCAATGTATCAGGAAATGCAAGATATATTAGCATATAATTATCAACATTTTTATGGGGATTTTCGAACTATTATTGTAAATGAGTTAGTTGATAATTTTGAAGTTTGTACTAAAATCTATAATTTAAACAAATCAGAAAGATTTCGCTTACCCGTGGAGAATATCAATTTTGAGCAAGTAAAAAAGATCCTGCTCCAATAAATACTGTACTAATCAAGGAGCAGTCATGGGCGAGTTTTTCAAGCTGGTAGGGGAAGTGGGATTTCCGATTGCGGGTGCTTGTGCTGCTGGTTACTTTGTATTTCTAACATTAAAATTTATTCTAGCAGGAGTTACCGGTAGTGTGATGGGCATCAAGGGCATTATTATGGCCTTGGACAATCGTGTTAAAACAATGAATCACGACGTGGTAAGAATTGACGTTACAGTAAGTAACGCATTGGGTTTGCGTCCTGACGTTGACCGTATTGCACGAGCAGACGGTAAAAATGACGCTAGGAGGGACTAATCAAAATGTTTAAAAAAAGCCCCTTAGAGTCCTGGTACGAAAATCTGCCAGAAAATCATAAAAGGTATTTAGAAAGCCAACCAGTGTGGTATGATGCAGACTTGTATCGTTCCATGATGTTTGGTATCGTTGCAGGTTTTGTTGTTGGTATAGTAGCAGGAGCCATGATATGGGGGAACTAGTTGACTTAATCAACAAGTATGGTTTTCCTATTGTGGCTGCTGGTGGTACTGGCTACATGATTTACTACGTATGGGAGTGGGCAACAAAAGATATCAAGCCTGTTCTTAGCGAAGCAAACACTACACTGATTGCACTAATCGATCGTATTCGTATGTTGGATAATGATTTGATTAGACTGCAGCAAAAGGTTAATACTACACTACACTTACGTGGCAAGATTATTGAATCAGAACGTGTACTAGAAGCACACAAAGTTGATGCTGAAGCGGAAAAGAAATTTAAAGCAGCAGTCGAAGACGAACCTAAAACCAAATGATTGATACATTATTAATAATTGTAGGAGTTGTTGCAGTGGCGTTATTGTTGCGTTGGTTAACTGAACCAATAGACGGCGAATAACTACTGCGAAGAAACGGTACTAAGGACTAGTTGTTCCATATCGTGAATTCTAGTCCTAGTAGTTTTACTGTTTAACACAAC
Organism: Chloridella minuta; assembly: GCA_032273045.1. Taxonomy (NCBI): domain Eukaryota; class Xanthophyceae; order Mischococcales; family Pleurochloridaceae; genus Chloridella; species Chloridella minuta. Next base: position 11,746 of record JAUKPQ010027272.1, read on the forward strand.
AAACAATCTTTTCTTTCCTTCTATCACTGCACTCATTACCAAGCATCCGCCACTTAATCGTACATAACCAGTCTTACTAACAAGAATATTATATTTGTTTACTAAGGGATTGGTATTGTTAAACTTCCACTTGCGTTTCTTTTTAATCAATTCTACTACACCTTGATTGCTGGCATGCACTATAACAGGATACTTTTCTGCAGCTAGTAACAATTTAATTAGATCTTCGGGAGTACTCACATTACGATTGTCTAGGCCGGTACTGTCATGAAACTGTGTTTTTGTCATTCCTAGTACCAAGGCTTTATGATTCATGTCTGCAATACAGTTATCATAACCACGACGATAAATCTTACATAACATAGTAGCAGCTTCATTGTCTGAATGTATAACAGCTAGATCAATTAGTTGTTGTCTAGTAACTGCGACGCCTCTAAACTTACGCATACCCACAGACTCTATTAGACTTTGATTGCTGTCTAGCACAACCATCGCAGTCATTAGTTTAGTAATGCTGGCAATAGGTTGTTGTATGTTGATGTTTTCAGATTCTAAGATGTTTCCATCACCATCAGCAATTAACCATGATTTGGCTTCAATTTTTGCTGCCACAGCACCGGCTGATGCAACGATCAACATCGCTGCTATAATTAATTGTCTGATCATTTACTTGTGGCGTGATATGTGCCATTCCAATTTGCAGGTAGGCCTTCTTGCATACGTTCAATCATTAACTCATAGTAATGTTTAATATCTACTTTATCTTCGGCGAGAAGTTTATTTGCCCAACGTATAGCTTCTGTCCAGTTGCCTGAGAAGTAATTCTTAAGATATTCTTCATGCATGTATCCTACAGTTGTGCCTAGGGTGTAAATATCTACACCTTTGGTTTTACCTTTAACTGCGATGTTATCTAAATGTACAACAGGATATTCATCTCGAACATATTCGGCTGTCTTGGTTCCTAAAATGATTCTAACCCCGTAGCCTTTTGATTGTCCTTCGAGTCGGCTAGCAAGATTAACCCCATCTCCCAGGCAAGTGTAGTCAAAACGCTGGTCACTGCCCATATTACCGACCACCACGGTGTCAGTATTAATGCCGAGACCCATGCCAAAAGCAGGCACACCTTCAGCTGTAATTTCTTTGTTGAATTCATCCAAGCTCTCCATCATTTGTAATGCTGTACGTACTGCGTCTTTGGCATGTTGTGGATTGTCAACTGGTGCGTTCCAAAATGCCATCTGCGCATCACCAATATATTTGTCCAAGGTTCCGTGATTCTCAAGTATCTTCTTAGTCATCGCTGTCATATAGCGATTCATAATCTTTGTTAAACCCTGTACGTCTTTGCCATAGTGTTCACTAATTGTAGTAAAGCCACGTACATCAGTAAACATAATAGATAGTTCTTGTTCTTCACCACCTAGTTTTAATAACTCAGGTTCACGTTGTAATCGTGCAACCAAATCTGGACTTAGGTAAGTACCAAACTGTTTTTTGATCTGTTGCTTTTGCAAAAATTCACTTACAAATTTAACACCGTATGCATGTAGTGCAACTAAGATAACACCACTTACAAAGGCGGTAATGTCAAATAAGAAAAGATAATTGCTGAACAGATAGTAACTACCATACGCACCACCAGCAACGAAAATAAGAATCGACGCAAGACCAACATAAGTCCACCTTGTTAAAATTAACAGTATAACACCTGCTGCTAAAATTGCAAGTATTTCTGCACTGTCGGCCCAGTCAGGACGTTCGATATTAACACCGTTCATCATTGTGCCTATTACTGCGGCATGCATGTCTTGTGGCCATACTGCACCAATTGCAGTTGGTACAGGATTACCTAGTCCGGCTGCACTTGTGCCTACAATAACAATAGCACCACCAAAGTCTCGTGGCATGTCCACTGCACTCACTGACTTTGCTTTCTGTGACCAGTCAACCCATATACGTCCTTGCGAGTCTGTGCTAATAGGACCGAACCGGGGTATACGCATTTTCTCTACACCAATTTCGTTTAGTTTAATTTGAAAACTGGGATCACCTGCGGCAACACGTAGTGTTTCTAAAGCCACACTAGGATACAGCACATCATCAACACCAACAACAAGAGGAAGTCTACGATTAACACCATCTATCTCCGGTAAAGTATTTGCAATACCAACACCAGCGGCTTGACTATTTAATGCTTCTACATTCGATATCATGCCCGGATACTGTACAATGCGATCCACAAACTCAGGACGCATAATACTAACACCTACTTGTCTTGGGGGATTTTTAGATTTGGTACCAGGTACACTACTTAGGATCACTGGACGTTGATTTAACGTATAAGCCAAGTCGCCATCTTTACCATTTCGATCAGGCTCTGGCATAAGAATATTCCATACCACAAGTCCTGCGTTTCTTGAATAAATTTCTTCAATAAGTTCACCATATTGATTCCTCGGTAAGGGCCACTGTCCATATTTGTCTAATGTGGCTTCGTCTATGTTTACTGTGTAAATGTTGTTTTGTGTTGGTACTTTGTTTATAATCAATTGATCAAAGTATCTTAGCCTGACACTTTCAACAAAAGAAGTATCTGCTATGCGAATACCGAGTACTAATGCTAATGTTAGTACGGCTGTCCACGGACTTAATAATATCTTTTTTACCACTCCCAAACTCCTTTAATTGAAAATCCTCTACCCAACGATCCGTTGGTATCCTGTGACTTCATGGGCCTACAGTTTTGATTATTTACGTCATCAGGTTTACAGTATTTTAGACTAGCACAACCTGATAATACAATTACACTAACGATTACAAACTTTTTCATATACTGCTCTACGTGCAGTTAACGGAGTACGTACTTCAACTAGTGATTCACCTGATTCATGTAAACGTACATAAATTATTTTGTTATTAACATCAACATAATAGTCATCCATCAAGTTAAAAACTTCATTTGGGCATTCCATAATACCTGCAGTGTAAATGCGTTTGACATTGGGGAATCCGTCGGATATCATCTTGCGTCCGCGAGGATCGTTGAATTCCACCGCAGTATAAGTTATAACGTATCGTTCATTGGTGCCTATAGATGATACGTGTACGTATACTCTGTAGTCATTTTCTGCACCTGCTATTAGCCATTCTGCAGGATTATGTACAACTTTATCTTCCTCAATCTGTAGTTTGTATTCTGCTGCAGCAGCACCAGAGAATAGAAACACCAGGGCCAGAACTAAAGCTCGCATAGTGTTCTCCTTAAATTAATATTTACCATTAAAAAAGCCCCTTGCGGGGCTAGTTTTTACGCTTGATCTACGAACTTTTTAAGTTCCTCAGCCTTGGTAATGATATCCGTAGTTGACGGGAAATCAGGCATAGTTGGAAAGGGCAGTATTCCGCGATTGGCGTCAGTTAACTTAGAATGATATTCGTCACTGAGTTGATTGCGTTTTTCGAAAACTGGCGTTTGTAGAATAGACTGTGCTAGTTGCAGAAGTTCAAGACGAATCTCGTAAGGTGTTTTGCTCATATTTTTCCTCCTTGTGTGTGATGTGTGTAAACACGAGCTGTGACTGTTGTCACAATAATACTTAGTTGTTCTTTATATACTCGTGATTTTTTATTACCATTTTTACGAGTTCAACACTGTGACGCAGACGCAGATGTATTGCTTCTGCTGTGTAGCCCATTTCATACATTCTAATAATTAAGTCTACATTCACAACAATTTAGCTACTTGTGCCGCAAGTTCATCGCTACGTGGGGCATCTGGTAAATCATTATCTTGAATTGGTCTAACACCTGTTATTTTTACTAATTCATTCTTTTCAAATCTACGTATGAATTCTTCAGGCTCGGCAGGCCCATCAGCATCAATGAGCTTTCCTTTAAGGCTTAACACTGCATGGTCTGCGCCGTGCTTGCTGGTTAATACTACGATATCACCACCAAATTTCATTTGCAATGCTTGTGCAAAAATCACACAGCCACCATCAAACGGGCCAGCATCAACAGTGTTGACCAACAGGGTATATATCTTGTTTTTATTACGTCCAGGAAATGACTCTATTAGTTCAGATATTTTCATATAGAGTATTTATAATAAAAAAGCCCCTTTCGGGGCTTTTGTTTTTACCAACGGAATTTCACGCCGCCAGTTATTCTATTGCTGGTTACGCCATCCTTGTTATGAGTTGAAACAGTACCAGTTAATGTACCATTCTCTCTAACAGCCCATCCTGCGCCCGCTGCCGCTGTAGTGAATCCATCTGTGGTTGCACTTAGTTCACCAAACACATTGATCTTGCCAATTTGTTTGTTAACTTGTACACCCGCTTCAGCGTAGTTCATGTTGCTGTTTGTGCCTGCTACTGTTCTGGCACTTTGGATACTACCTGCTTCAGTATAACCATTGATAGTTGAGCGACCTACTGTTACGCCTGCGAAAGGACGAATGTCATCTTTAGCTGTGTAATATAGTCTGTTGCTTAACCATACATCGTTACCACTTGTCTTACTTGAGTTATGAAACTCATTTTCAATGTTACGACTTACATTGTAACCATTAGTTGCAATACCTAAGTCTGTTTGCAATAATGTGTTTTCTCTACGATATAAACTGTAGAAACCAATGTGTGACTTGCTCATTGAACCTGAACTATCAGTGCCAGTCATTGTGCTATCAACATAATTAAACTGTGCGCCCAAGATCCAGTTACCACGGATTTGACGATCTGCTGCAATACCATACTGACGAGTATTAAATTTGTACCCGTTACCGTTACTGCTAACTAAACCACCATTAAAGTACAATGTACCATGTTCGTACTTGATACCATCTTGACGTAACATGTTATGATTCATCATACGATTGATGTTGGTGTTAGCACCAGCCATAACTGCATGTTGATCAATACGACCACTTAAACTATCACCAGTTGAACTGTTTACAACATCGTTACCTATTGTAGTTGTTGTGGTTGGTGCTGAGTCACTGGTTGTAGTAGTGCCATCGCTCCAAGTTATTGTAGAACGGTTTACACTTACTACTGTTCTTGTACCTGGAGTAGTTACTGCTATAATAGTTTCTCTAGCAATAGTTTGAACAGTACCAGTTTCACTAGCTGTATGACTTGTGATACTACCATTGATTACTGGTAATGAGGTATCTGCTACAAATGTATCACTTGTGATAACTGTTGCTGTAGTTCTACCTGTTTCAGTCTTTGGAGTACCACTTGCTGTACCAACGTCTACTAGAGTACAACTAGTTGTACATCCACCTGCTGTGCCTGGTGTGCCACCTGCTGCACCACCATCAATAGCTGCTAGACCTGCTGCAAACGCACTTGGTCCAAAGATGTAAGCATAGCTGAACTTGACAATATCACCTGCAGCTAGACCAGTTACCTTAAAGCCTAAGCCAATTGTGTAATCGCCTGCGCCACCGTTGACACCATTGAAGTAATCAACAGGATTGGTTGACCAGCCGCTACTGATACCAGCACCAACATTGCCTGCTTGTGCTGTGTACATACCTAGCGCATACTTACTGGATAGTGCTTCACTGAATACAACATTGGTATTTGGAATAACTCCATATCCTAATGCGTTGTCAGTTCTACTGCTATCGCCACTTGCTGCTACTGCGTCTGGATCAATATAACGACCAAAATACAAAGTATCAACGGCTACTTTGGCTTCAATACGTGTATCAATGTTGACCCACATCCAGCTGTTGTTCATATGGGTGTCATTCTCAATTTTGAATTCTGGAACTTCACCAATCCAAACACCACGATGATCATATGTGCTACCACGATATGCTACGCCACTGAAGTCGTACAAGTAACCAGCAATGTTAGTAGGACCTGTACCGCCCCAACCTAAATCTTGGTTATTATTTTTGTACTCAAAGTGTGTAGTACCATCTGCGTTTAATGCTTTAACTGTAAATCCATCAAATGGGCTACCTGGTGTCAAGTAGTCGTATGCGGTGTTAAATGTACCGGTACCAGTGCTATCAAACAATAGACCTGGTGTTGTATTACCACCACTACCTAATGTACCTAAACTGTTCATACCAAAGCGAACATAGTTACCTGCGGCATCAATGGTTGCGACTGGAGTAGGATAGTTAACTGTGCTAGTACCTCCACCAATGTAAGTCATTAGACCACCTGCGGCCGGTGTGCCACCTGTGCTACCACTACCTGAACCACTACCACCACTAGAACCACCGCCACTAACAGTACTAGGTGTTTCACCTGCTGCTAGAACTACTGTAGCACTTGCTGTGTAACCAGATAAGTCTGCTGCTGTTGGTGTACCTAAACCAACTGCTAGTGATGCACTACTACCTGCAGCATATCCAGCACTTGGACTTAACACTGTACCATACATGCCACCGCCTTCATAAAACATACCTGCTGTGGTTGCTTTATGGAAGTTACCAGTGTGATGCATAATGAATGCTTGTGAGCCATCTGCATTATAAACAGCTAAACCATATGTTCCTGGAACTGTTGTAGAGTTAAAGAACTTGTAGTATTGTCCTGCTGTTAATATAGGCTGATTGTTTGTTACTGACGAGTAAGGGGTCGTTAATCCACTTACGTTTAACACATCACATGAACTTGGGTCGCCGTAGCAAGTAAAGTCTGGTGAGGTTGGGTTTGAAGAATGGGACCAGTTGTATTGTACGTCAAATACTTGACTAGGTCCGAATGGCTGATCCGTAATGTCGGCCTGCGCTGTGTTAGCCATACCGAAGGCAATGGCCAGGGCAACAGCGACCCTGTTGAACTTCTTATTCATTTGCTAGCTCCTTGTAATGTAGGTCTGTTATTATTATTGTTAACTATTACCTACCTATTATTTACAAGGAATAACAAATTAGTTATGTGTAGCTACATCCTTGAAGGTGGATGTGTGGGTTGTGGTGGTTGTGGTGGATGCTTTACTGGTTTGTGATTATACCAACTCATGTCTTTCTCCTCTGGTCAAAAAAAAGCCTCTTAATAGAGGCTTATTTAAAAATTACTCTAGTACCAACTGGTACCTGTTGTAGTGGGCTATCCTTTGGTATTATTACTTCTGTTCCCACTCCCATCATACAAAACTCGTTAGTGGCTGTTATTTTAGTTACCCAACTTGATGTACCTGTCGTCATGTTGACCCATAAACTAAGCATCGTGCCAGATTCTTTACTAACTCCTACTATGTAAGGAACTTCTTGATATACTTCTAGTGTTGCTGCCATTTCTTCTTGTGTGCCGCATACTACTTTCATATCTCTGCTGGTTACTGATTGTGCATTAACCACAGTTGCTAGTAGGATAGCAGCCACGAATGTTTTCATATTTTCCCTAATGTTTTATATAACTAAATGTGCCACACGTACCAGACAAGCATTGTATATTCATGCTGGCTTGGTCTGCAGTGGTAGCATTATCTTGTACTACATTAACAGTTGCTCCAACAGATCCGTTTAAATTAACATTAAACCATTTATCTGCTCCTACACCCCCGCTTTGAACGCCAGATACAGTAGTACCAGTGGTGGTAGCACCTGCGGCACCAATAACATTGAGCTCATGTTTTCCTGCTCCTGACTGATTAACAGTAATACTATTGCCAGAACCGTTCAAGTTCTGTATGCTTGCAACATGATTACCTGACCCATCTTGCTGTATATTAACACTGTTGTTAATTCCTGCGGGTATTGCCACTGTGGTGGTTTTTGCCCCTGTGCCTTGCTGTAAGATTGTTAGGGTTACATTGTCAACATCAGTTGCTGAACCCATGTTAACTGTGGCTTGATGCCCTTTACCAATTTGTTCAATGGTAACAGTATTGCTGCTACCAATTTGATCTACTATAATCTTGTTGTCAGCAGCATAGGCATATCCTACTATTAATAATAGTATAACTAAAGCGAAATATAATATGGTAGCTAATCTCAAATTCATCTTTGCTCAATAACTATAGTACTTGTACCACCTGCATTAACACGATTCTTAAACTCCATGCGCTCTTGTATAAATGTAACGGTTACGTCCCTAGTCTGCTGCACTTGAGCGCAGGCTATATTACTACTGTTATCTTCACGACATAACTGCACAATAGGATCTTCAATAACTGCTCTAACTCCGGTTAGTGCTACATAATCGGGTAGCAGTCTAGCATTGGCATTTTCCAAATAATCCATCTGCGCCCTAATCATTGCATCTACTAAATCCAATATGTTAATTAGGAAATCTCTGTCCAAAAAGTTAACAGCCAACTTACTGTATTTAAACGGATCTTGTGCTTGTAGCACATTATCCAGACCCTCAAACTTCAAATAATCCACGTCCAAAAAACTTTTTTTAGTATCCCCACGGGATTCATTAGTGTTTTCTGGTTTGACCGGAGTCATTATCAACAAGTTATTGATCTGATCCTCGTCCAGTTTCAGTATCACTGGACGCATGGGTCTCGTATCTCTAGTAGCAACTACAGTGGCTTGAAAGGGTTGATTCATAATAACCGTACCTTCGTCGCTGGTTACTGATATTTCCCCGGTCTTGCAATCTGTTTTAATGTCCTTCCATCCAACCGGGCAACTGGGTAAAAGTATAATTGTACTGCGTCCTAGTTCATCTACTGCTGCTGTAAAATCTGTACCACGTACACCAATTGTGGCACTGGGTGTATTAACTGCTACTGCTTGTGGATTGTTCTTTGCTATCTGTCCACTTGCATATCTTACTGTGCCTAGTGCAATATTGACAGCAAGTTTTCCACCTTTGTTGCTGTTAGGGTCGTAAACAAAGTCATCGATGACTAGTTTACTATTCTCCGTTACTTGTACCTTTGTGTTGTCTGCGAACGTGAGTCCCACTTTTCCCTGTTGGGTTCTTACCGTATCTGACATCTCCAGTCCAGTCCCCTTGGAGCCCGTCAACGTCTGCTTCTGTCGTAGTATCGAAGGCGGAGTCTGAACCTGTTCCGTTATTGTACCTATCGTAGCGGCCATGCTGCTCATGTATGATATCAGCAATAGTTTTAATATGACGACCTGACATATCTTCATCCTTATTGTGCGGTTTGTGTTATAGTATATGAGTTAGTACTACCCGAACTTTGTAGGCTAAACAAGTTATCACCAGCAGTTCCTGATTGTGTAACTGCAATAGTGTTACTGCTGCCGCCCACTGTCAATATTGACGAATGCCCTAGCACCGCACCGCCCGTTTGCGTAATGCTCACAGTATTACTAGAACCAGTAATGGTCATAGTTCCTGTGCTGTTAACACCTGCAGTAGGTGTCATGTTAATGGTAGCATTGTTACCGCCACCAGTAATAGCGATAGTTGGATTTAGTCCGTCGCCTGTGATGTTAAAGTTAATGGTGTTATTATGACCACCAGTGCTGCTACCAGTAACTACGTTGTTTTGTCCATTAACCGACACAGTAGATGTAGAGTTATTACCAGCTTGTGTAATACCAATGTTGTTTTGATTACACTTGCCTGTATCTGCATTGTTACAGTTAATAGTACTGATACCGTTGTTACCAGTAACGCTATAGGTTAGTATATTGGTTGATCCAAGTGCGCCACCATTAACACCCATGGTCAGCATGTTGTTGACACCAGTCTGGTTAATTGTTACTGCGGTGTCGTCACCATATATTTTGGCATTAGTATCTTGTGCTATGCCAACTCCTTTTACGGTATTACTTGTCCCGTCTTGTGTTATTGCTATGGTACTACGGTCACCAATTTGATCGATATAAACTTTGTTATCTGCTGCTTGAATGTAATTAGCAATCCCTAGCACGAACAATGCCGCTAGAAATTTAGTTTTCATTTCTTGTGTTTTCCTTTTTTAGTTATAGTTCCTGCAGGACTTTCTGATACAGTATACTCCTTGACCCAACCATGCTTTCCACGTCCTGCGTCAACATATATCCAACCCGGATGGCTGTCTACTGTTTTCGTGGCTTGTACCTTCAAACCTTTTTCTAATTTTATCTTGCTTATTAGTTTTTGAGCCACAGTATCTTGATTTAGGTACATAGTTCGTGTTACTTGTTTCCCAGTTGGCTTTTCATCTTTAGGTGCTGGATCTTTTGATTCTTCTTTTGCTTCCGCTTTAACTTCTTGTTTCGCTTCCGCTTTAGGTTCTTCTTTCACTTCTGATTTAGGTTGTTCTTTTTTCTCTGTCACAGGCTCTAGTGCCTTCTCCACCATTGCTGGCTTGGGTTCTTCTTTAACCACAACAGGTGGAGGTACAGGCTTGGGTGCTTCTTTAACTTCTATGTGATATGACCAAATGCCTTTACGTGCACCTTCTTTAATTAGTTCAAGTACACCCATTTCAATTGTGCTCTTGACAGCAAAGGTGCCTGGTTCATTAACAGTCATACCAGTTTCAAATTCAAATGACTTTGTGCCCACATCAAAAAACTTCATTGCTGCGATTGAATCTGCTGCACTCACAATAGTTTTTTGTACTGTGATTGTGGCCAACACTTCACCGGTGCTTACACTAATAAGACGTAGACTCACTGTGACAATATCTTCTGAATACTGTGTCTGTGGACCAATGCCCAACCAACGTGCTGCCATACCACCTGATTTAACACTACTGTCATAACCAACAATACCACCTTCAATTAGTAAACCAGCAAAAGTCATGGGCGGCAACGGTTTGGCATTTGAACCTTCATAGGCTTCACGCATCTGTCTAATTAACTGTCGCTCTCTTGTTAGCCCATCAATACCAACACGTTCCACTACTTTAAACCAACGACCCTGCCCCACATCACCTAACGCTTTAATTAAGAATGTTTCTGATCCCTGTGTAACTGCTGTTGATAAACTGGCAATATTCTGTTGTGGTCTACGCTGTCCTGTTTTGTCAGTGAAAGCATAAACTGCCACTGTAATGGGCTGCATGTTGGCCGGCGGCTTGACCGCATCAAACTCCTTTTGCATCATTACTGGCATGTTGGCTGGCTTGGGTGATGTGCCCATGCGATTGTTCTGTGATACCGCACAACCCGATAGTATACTAGCCAACAAGATGGATGTTATTATTTTTGTCATTGAAATTGAAATTGTCCCAAAGGTACAGTAATCTGGGTACTGTTGCCCACTAGATCAGTTACTGTTAGATATACATTACTCGAGTCTTTGGTCCAGGCAATCATGTTGCCTTCGAAGTTTAATGTGCCGCTATTACTGTTGTTATCGGCAAACATAGCAGTGGCCAAGTTCTGGCTGATCTGTGCGTAGATACGTGACTCTAAATTGTTTAGGAACTTGTTTAAGTTTGTGGATTTGGCTTCGGCAGCGGCCTTGTCAAGAGCTGATTGTAGTTCTTTGCGTACTTGCTCTCTACGTGAGTGTTCTTGATTTTCTATTGTTAGTACGTGACTGCTGTATCCTATGCCGTTGAAAGCTGGACTCTTGAAGCTGAAGTCTGCCAATGGTGCAGAAATGGCGACGGGTGCAATAAGCACCAATGATGTTAATACTGATAATTGAGGTTTTTTCATGGTTCCAATATCCCTTATTACTATTTACTAGGGACACTGGAATAATTAACGGCAGGTTTTACGTTGTAACAGGATTTTGAAATCTTTCACAGACTATTTGATAAAATTCATCAAGTTCTCCGCCCCATTTACCAACAAGATGTTCTGCTAGATCAATGCAAAGCTTGGCGTTTTTATCTTTGTTCGCTTGCACAAATTCGCCATGTAATTTACGCCAATGTGCCAGCATCATCATTTCTGCTAGTGGTATTTTATCCCCAGGAACTACACAAAATGTTTCTAGAATGTCTTCCCCCACAATATGAGGTTCTAATTCTAGAACAGTGTACTTTTCGGATAATTCGTCTGCTACTGCTCTTGAAAATATTATGTCCATTGTTTTTTCTTTACTCCCACTTGTTTATATATCTGTTGTACTGCCTGTGCTTGATAATAACAGTCAATTAATGCATTGTGAGCACCGGTGGCTTTTTTATCTCTAGGATCTCCGTGAACACCAAATAGTGTGCGACTGTCTCTGATTTGCCAGAACTGCCATGGAGTGGGACGACCCAATTGTCTATACAAGTTTTCAAGAATAACAATATCAAATGCAGGACCTTGACACCATATGTTATCTACTCCAACTAAAAATCTGTTTAGTTGATCTACACTGTCATTCAATCCAGTGCGCTCGTGTTCGCCTAGTGCTTCTTCACGTACTTCTTCTGCTTGTTTGCCCCACCAGTCAACTGTTTCTTGCTGTACATGTCTATCAAGTTGCAATTGTTCGTCGACATCTATTCTGAGATATAACCCAGTTTCAGTATCAACTTCCTCGTCCCATGGACTAAATTTTACTGCACCAAGAGTAAGAATAACACTCTCAGGTCTTGTACTGAGCGTTTCGATATCAAGCATTACATCCATAATTAACCCTTTAAGGCTTTCATTGATTCTGCTGTTGCTACACGCTTACGCAGACTGCTGCTACTAAAAGAGTGATCACGACCATTAAACACTAGTTCAATACCGCGATCATAACATTCTCCCCTGCCAGTGAAATCTTTCTGTTCATATTCTACACCCAGTATTCTAACATCAACAGGCAATATAAGCAAGAGGTCAATTAAATCTTGCTCGGTTTGGTACACAACCACTTCATCAACATAACGGCATGCTGCCAATTGAATTTGCCGTTCAACGACGCTTTGTATTGGCGAGTTCTTAGTGTCAGGTCTATCAATCGTTGGGTCGGTTTGGAGGCCTGCAATAAGATAATCGCAATGATTCTTAGCCTCACTGAGCATGGCGATGTGCCCTGCATGTAACATGTCAAATGTGGAAAATGTGATGCCAATTTTTTTACCTTCGGCCTTGAGTCGTTTGATGTGATTGAAAATCATTGTGCTGCTTCGAGTTTGACGTTGAGTGGGAATCCGTTGTTACGTGCTAGCAATGTTACTTCAACACCTTTTTGTTCTGCAATTTCATACGGCAATGTACTGACTACACTGCTTCCGTCTTCGTGAATCTTTACAGTGATTGCTACTGCTGACTCTTCGGTATGATGAAAGATGTTTTTGAGAGTTTCTACCACAAACTCCATAGTTGTCACATTGTCATTCATGTAGATTACATTAAACAAACTTGGAGGTTTGATGTTTGTTTTAGTTTGAATTTTGTTTTTTGTGATAGTGTCTGTTTTGCTCATGATATTTAAATTCTTAGTAGGGGGAGGATTCCCCCTACTGTTATTATAACACCAGGGGTGTTATTTTGCAAACGTGATGGCTATTTTCTTGGGCTTTTCTTCCTCAGGAACAACCAGCTCAAGACTAACTGCCAGGATACCGTTTACTACAGTAGCACCCTTGACCTCAACGTGTTCGGCCAATGGGAATGTGCGTACAAAGTTTCTTGCACCAATTCCACGATGGATATACTCTACTTCTTCCTTTTCCTTTTTCTCACCCTTGATTGTGAGTTGACTATCTTTAAATTCGATATCAAGCTCATCTTCATTGAAGCCTGCAACGGCCACTTGAATAGCATAGTGAGTGTCATCAATCTTGATCAGATTGTGTGGAGGATAATTTCCGTCCTGTTTGCTGTTGGCAAAAGTACGGCCCAGCGTGTCAAACATACGATCAAAACCAATTGATTGGCGATGTAGTTGTGCTGCTAGGGTAGGAAGGTCAACGGTGTGAATGCTAAATTGTGTCATTTTATTTTCTCCTTATAAGCAAAATATGACGTTTGAATTGTAGCCCGACTATCGGCACTACAAGTATATTTATACAGGATCTGTCAGAAAAATGCAATTATTTTGGATTGACAAATTTGAAATTTCGAGAAGCATTGTGTATTGGATTCCAAGTTAATGCAAACCCAGTATAGTCTTTGTCTGTGGCCAGACACAGCCTAAATGTGTATTTGTGAATCTTGGTTTTATAATTGGTGATATTGTAACGTTCTACCCAATTGTTTATATCTTGTCTGATCAAGTATAAAGCATGTCCTGCGGCCATTCCACCTGCGCCTCGTGGCAAATGGAATTCAATATACATCAGTACAGTTTTTTAGGCAACTGTTCCATAGAGAGCTTTTTCTTCCAGCGGCGTCGGGCTGCTGCTTTGGCTTTCTTGCGAGCAGTAGTGGGTTTTTCGTAGTGTTCGCGTTCGCGAAGATCTTGCAGTAGCCCAGAATCGGCCACTTTCTTTTTAAATTTACGTAGGGCTTTTTCTACATTATCGTGTGTCACAATAACAAGGTTGCCGGTTACTTTTTTGAATTTATCATATGCCATAGTTGAATATTTATTCCGTTTCTTTTCTTAGAGCAAAATAGTGCAACGGGTTCTCGATTTTTCTAGGATTTTCTAGGAATCGTTTACTACCATAATAAAACGTTTTTTCTAGTAAACACAAGTCCCGGTACTGTTCATTGTCAGTATTGACAATCACAGCGTCGCTGAGATCTACTGCTCGTTGCAGCCACTCATCGTTGTGCATTTCAGGGCGATACAGATAGATATTGTACGATTCGTCACTGTGCTCACACATCCTGCCCAGTAATTCTACTTCTTCTGACGCAGCATCAATTACTGTTACAGTATGCAGCGTTTCGTCGACAAAATCCGGGGGTGTTATAAAATTACTATGCACGGTTGGCCTTGAGAATTTCTTCTATTTGATGCTCAACTTGTGCTTGCTCGGCATCGCTTAAATCTTCAATCTCGTATTCGCCGGCTTCTAGCTTTTGAATCAAATGCTGGATATATGCTTGATTGTAGGTGTAGCTGTCTGTTGTGGTTTTGTCTACTTCAATCCATTTGACTCCGTTCCATTTGAACAAACGATCTGGTAGATAATCTGTTCTAATAAACATGTCGCCTTTCATTGGACCGCTGGGGAACGTGTCGCCAAATCCACATTGGCTGGCTGATTCCAATTTGTCATTGTCAGCCTTGATTGCCATGTCAGGATAAAGAGAATTAAACGCATCTAGATTATATACTTTTCCTTTGTAGCGTACAGCATAATCAGCGCCACGACGAATTGGAGTGTTGAATTCGTCGGTGGGTGCAGGAGGTGGTGGCTCTTCGATCTGTTCCTCTGCCACAGTGGTTTCTGGAACAATTTGTTCGTCCTCTACACTTTTTTGCTCTTCGGTATCAACTAATGCTTTGAAATCATCCACTGGTTCTACATCAGTTACTGGATTTTCGTCTATTACTCGCTGTGACCACATTTCTTCATTTTCTAACACAGGAATATCTAGTTCTGGTTCAGGTTTTTCTAATTCGGCTACAGCAGCATTTGCTTGTTCTGCACGAGTCTTTTCTTCCTCGGCATCCAAGGCCTGTGCTGTAAAATGTGCTCGTTTAAAGAACCCGCCTTCGTCTTCCATTCGTTGAAATGCTTCTTCTTCTTCAGCAGTGACTTCAGGAGGTTCAGGTGCCCTTGGTGGCGAATTGTCCTGAAATAATTTTACCAATGCTTCTGGCGGTGTGTCGTCATCTTGTTCTTCTTTCTCATCATGAATCCATCCACCAGTACCTGCTCGTGCCCATTCTAGTTGTTTGTTGGCAGCAAGGATCAAACACAATGCTAAGGGATCAAACACAATCACAATAAGAATAATAACCCAACGTACTGCACGTTCTAATACGTTTTGATCTGGGTTGTCGCCGTAAACAAATGCTGCGATATATTTGATAGGTCCTACTTCGGCTTCAACTTTTCTAAACTCTGCTCTTAGCGGTGCGGCTTCTTCTTGTAGTTTTTGAATTGCTTTCTGTGACCGGGTAATGTCTGCTTGTAGTGCATTACGTTCTTTGGCTTGCGCTCGACGAATATTAACAGCACGTTGAGCACCAGTGTCCGAATCAGTACGACCCATCATTTGGTCCACTTGTGTGTTCATTTGTTCAAGGGCTTTTTTGGCTGCAGCTATATTGTCACGTTCAGCTGTGATCTTTTCATCATAGATAGCAATCTTGCTCATTGCGTCACCGCTTACAAGACTTTGATCGCTATGTGCTTTGGATAGGAAACCAAAGATGCCCATGCTTGTCAACAGCATGAGAAACACAATGGCAGGCACAAGATAGGTTTTATACAACCATCCAACTCGTTGCCAATTGTTATGTAGCCAAACTGTGGCAACAATTTTACCAGCTTCAAGGGCACCGCCCATGATTATAACTGGTACTACGGCCGCTGCAAAGATTGCAGTAAGACCAGCAACAGAGTACCAAGCAGCGATTGCAGAAATGGTGATCGCTATCACCAACATTAGGTAGCCAAATATCATAGTCAGTATTTATTTAGAATAGTCTTGCTAGTATAGCAGTTTATTGCCAGCGGGTCAACTGTTTTGGTTAATAGATTTCTACCACGGTGCCAATCAATGCTGCAGTGGCATTTATGGTAAAGTTGCCGCCTGCCCATGCAGACAAGTATTCAGCATAGGCCATACCATTGGTCACAGTCCATCCTGCTGGTGCGGCTGTGAAAGCATCGTAAAAACTAAATGCCACCACTGTGCTGGGATAGCGTGTTAGTGTCAATGCCGGAACTGCCAATGTTGTGCCAGTTGCGGTATCATCTATGCCAGCACCCCCATCTACACCCACAGCATTGCGGAATATTAAGCAACCCGAATAAGGGTCAGTGCTGGCTGTGCCGCTGCCGCTGTCAAATGTTAAGGTCTGTGCTGACCCGTCACTGAACTTGTAGACCATCCTGGTTGAACGATCGCTGCCGGTGCCGAAAGGATTACAAGTTCCTGTGGCAATGCTGGTCCATCCTGCAGGAGTTGGTGGAGCTGTGCTGGTTCTGTTGCTGCCAAATGCCACGATTAAATCGCCATCTGCGTGAGCAGGTATGGTCACAGTGGTCACTCCGCCTGTGGATAAGGTAGAACCCAACACGCTCAATACCATGATGGGTACTGGTTCCATTAGTAGTGCTTGTGCGCCGGGCATGTTAACTTAACCCAGCACCGGATATGACAAAGGTGTTGGCTGCTACACAAACCATGGTAGCCACACCGTATCTGGCCAACGTTCTATTACCAGTGCTCAATGTGCCTGCCAATCGTAGTGTAACACCCGATCCTTGTACTACGGCATTGGATGTGGTTTGATTGTTGAAAATGCTGACAGTTTGTCCAAATGGTGAATTGAAAACTCCTGCTGGCACAGTGACATTGCCAGTGGTTATGTTGATCATTTGTCCGTTGTCGGTTGATTGTAATGTGTACCCAGTGTTCTTGCTGTTCTGCGGAATGCTACGCAACGATCCAACACTGTCGCTGATGTTGCCTGCTGTGATATTGCCAGTTGCTGTGGTTAGGTACGCAGCCACATTGGCGTTGGCATATACCTGCGTTTGTAGTGTAGCAATGCTGTTATTGATGTTAGTAAACTGACCTGTTGCAGCAGTAATTGTTCCACTGGAGGCAGTAACATTACCTGCTGTCGCATTGCCTGTGACTGCTAAACTGGTTAATGTACCAACACTGGTGATAGCACTTTGTGTGCCTGCTGTGACTGTGGCGGCTGTTAGTGCTGACGTTGCTTGTCCACTCAGTGCGGCTGTGATCACGTTGGCTTGGAAATTGCCCGAACTATCACGACTCACAACGGTACTGGCAGTGGCATTGGGAGTGGCATTGATACCAATCACAACAGCACCAGTGGTAGGACCAACCTGCATGTGTAGGTTACCTGATACTGACGAGATTGGACTGGTACCTTGTACATAGTTCCAAACATTGGCACCGTAAGTGACAGTATCACCTGGGGCATAAACAACATTGCCTGCGCCTAGATCGCGATCGCCACCTATTGTGACAATATACTGATAGCCAGTGACACCTGTGCCATTGCTGAGTGCAGGATTGTTGGTGTCAGCGTTCCAACCGCCCCGGAACACAATGGCACCAGTTAAGCTGCTGGGAATTTGTTCTGTGGTCAAGCGACCATCCACGCCCAGTGTAGCAACACCTTGTGACACACCTTTTTGTGTGAGTGGGATACCGGCTGTGGTTTGTGTCGTGCTGTCTGTGGTGAATGTTACGCTGTTGGCAGCGATACCATTGGCAGTGATACTGGCCACTTGTTGTGATACAATACTGCCTACCGGTGTGGTCCAGAAGTTGATCTTTGAACCTTTGGCTGAATCTGTAAAGTTTTCTAATGCAACCGATTCTATGCGTGTGCCGCCTGTGCCCCAGGTTGTGGTGCCAAAACCATTTGAACTCAAACGACTTAGTATATCATTCTGTTTGGTTGCTGCGGGACTGGAGATGTTGCCACGGGCCACATAACTGGCCCATACCGAGTAGGCATTGTCTCCACCTACCTCACCTGTGCTACCATAACTGCGTTGAACTATGCGACTGTTCCGGTTGGGGCGACCGGTTGTTTGTAATACTGTGTCTGGGAATATGGTAGTGGGTTCTGCTACACCTGATGCATTCATGCCCACCATGGCCTGTGTGCTGGAGAACGTGGTGTTGTCAAACTGTGCTTTACGCTTGACATAGAAGAAACCAGTGTCGTCTGTGGCACCAACGCTGATGTCTAGATTGTTGGTGGCACTGGTCAGGGTGGTGTCCACAATGGTCAAATTACCTACTCGTAGGTTCTGTACACCGTCAAGGTAGAGTGTGCCAGCGGTAGCACGAATGTTGATGTTTTGGTCTGTGACAGTGTCTGCTAGATACAGGCCTCGATAGCCCAGATATACGTTACCAAAACGATGTGTGGGGTCACCTAGGTCAACACCGTTGTCTGTGGCTGGAATGATGTCATCAACTTGTGCTCCTGGACGGTAGGGAACGTGCTGTGGATCAGCAAATCCATTATAGTGTATGCCGCCATCACCTATGTGTAAGTCGTACCATCTGCGACTAGGATTACCAAGGCCATAAAGACTGTTGTTGTCTGTTGCTGGTAGTAGGCTGTTGGATGTGATTAAATCAGCACGAACTGATATAGGCAATCCGCCTGCTGTAATTCCGTCACCTAAGCGTAGTTCACCATCAGCTTCATCGTAAAATATTAGGCCATCGTCGGCTATGTAAGTTGCACCATTGGCTTGGACTCGCGAACCCCATATCTTTTTGATAGTCATTCGCTTATCCTAGTACGTCGTTATCTTCGCCAGCTAATTGAATTGCGATTGTTGGAACACCAGCATTGCGTTTCATAATTGCCATTTCAGCATCGTCGTCGTTGGCTGTATCGCATGTCTCGTCGTATATTGATTCTACACCAGTGGCTTTTTTGAGTAGCTCTAATTTCTGCTGTAGTGGAGCAACAAAAGTATGACTCTCTGTATGATCGACGTTATCAACATCAACTGGAGTTAATTCTGCTTGATTTGGGCTTGTGTTAGGCTCAGCAGCTGGCTGTTCCATGCTATCAATTTTGTCTGCTAGTGCTCTTAGTATTTCGCTTAAATTCATATTTTAACCTTAAATGTGTGATGTCCACGGACGATGGGCAACAAGAGTGCCTGGATTGTTGACAACGGAATTACCCGAATACTTGGTAGGTAATGCATTGATATCGTATATGTTCCAGTATCTATATGCAGTCTTGGTAGCGTCTACAGATCCAGAAATAGTGCCATTTCTAGCCACTGTTTTGCCTTGACGTTTTGCTTGTGCGATATCTAACTTGGCCACTTGTTTTGCGGCTTTTGTAGACAATGTGCTAATTCCGTTTGCGGCCATTCCTGTTCCTTGCTATATTTGTTATTTAGCAGGAATCTGCAGGAACTCGAGTCAAAAAGAAACCCGCCTAAGCGGGTTTATAGTGTGTACTGTATCTTATTGCACTACATAATCTTCTAGTTCAAAATAAGTGTTGCCCCTGGCAATACTGGCTTCGATATCTGATTCAAAATCCGTTGTGTCCATGGCCACAATACGGTGCTCTGCTTCGTTGCCAATCATATCAATCAGCTCTAGCATGGCCTGTGCTGCAGCATCGTTTGGGCCACCCAACATTGCTTCTGCTGCTTCCCACATGTAGTCAACCAGTTCTTCCATCTGCTCGCCACTGAGTTGGGTTACTTCAATTTGCTCGTCAAGTACTGCTTTAACTAGAGTTTCTGCATCCATCACAGACTCCGGATACGATCAATCACTGCCTGAGCTTGGGACAAATCGCTGTACTCTACTGCTCGGTCAATCATGTCCAATTGTGAATTATGCAATTCGTCCAGCAGTTTATTAACCACCTGACGCTTGCGATTCATCTTGCTTGCATAACGAACTGTGTATTTTGCATTACGATACGCATTGCCGAAGTCTTCATCTTTCATGATCATACTCCTTGTGTTTGGGCTGACGCTTGAACTGCTTTTTATTTTCTACTGTACGGCTCCGGAAAGGACTCCCATTCTCGAACAGAACACGATGTGCTCGAGATTTCTGTACAGGAATGGGTTTTGTAGTCTTCATAATAATAGTTATGCTAATTCTTGATAATTTTCTACTGCAGCATTAAATTGATCCAATGCTTCGTAGTACTCAGTTTCATAAAACTTCAGGTTCTTTTTATGGATACCCGAACCAATTTCAAGTTCGTATGTGTACTCGCCTGTTCTCCAGAGTACCACACGCTCGTCACGTCCGTTAACACCATCTACGATAAATTGAATAGTAGTCATTACGCAGTCTCCTTGGCTTCCATCATTTCACATAAAATAAACTTGGCAATGTTCATGTACTTGCGGGAAACTTCTTTATTGTCCATTGCTAACATTTCTTGTGCGTCAGATAATATACCCATTACAACCATTTCAAGTCCACATGCCTTTGCAGTGAAACCATTCATGTATTCTTCACGTATTTCTTGTTCTGTTATACCGTAGCATTTAGTTTCGAATTCTGTCATTTCTAGCTCCTTATTAATTACAGTAAAAACATTATAGCAAATGGGTTCTTTTTGGTCTACCATTTTAATCCATAAAAAAACCCTAGTATTTGCTAGGGTTTTAATGTTGCATTTTAGCAACAGTTTTTATTTCTTAGCAATTCTGTAACTGATGCCCTGGGCAGTTGCTATTTTAGTAATGCCCTGTTTTGCGTAATCTGCTTCTAGCAGTGCTAGATTTTTGCGATCACGTACTCGGGGTTGATCAATTTTAATTGTTATGAATTTGTTACGTGGGTTGATGTGAAAACCCTTAGCAGAATAGCACATTTCTAAGCCTAACTTGATACGCTCGGCTTTTGCACGTTCTGCAGGAGTATAGTAACTCCACATTGCAGCAGCTCGCATACGTGCATTGATAGCAGCAGCGTAAGCATAGTAACCTGCATCTTTTGTATCTAATTCTTTTGCTTTCATTTTGACTCCTTGTTATTAAGGTACACAAATTATAACAAAAGGAATCATTACAAACAACCTAAAAAATGTTGTTTTTAGACAACACTTTTAGTGTAGTGGCACATCACCGCTAAATTGACTTAAATCCGTTACCCCTAGTATCTTCATAATTTTGGTTATGTTTTTAGGGGGCTTAAAAGGCAAGTCATCAGGAACAAAAATATATTTGATGTTGCCTTCACCATCAAATACAAAACCGTAATCATCGTCGCCTATTTCTTGATCTTGTTCAATGTATGTTTCTTCGAATTCTACTTCTGTGCGCTTGGACATTTCTGCCTCCTGTTGTACTGTATTTACTTAAACAGGATCAGGGCCATTAAAACTGCTTGAATAACAAAGCCAAGTGAAATAGTTACAATGTTTAAAAGATCACGTAAAATTACAGCTCGCCCAAACAAACATACCAATCCCAACCACATGAACATAACAAGTTCTACGCTGGGTGTGTTATCTGTGAGTCCGGTTAGTAATGCTAACAGAGTTGGGATAGTGGCAGCATGTAAACAAATTGCTGCCAGCCATCCTAGGGTCTCTGCTGATATTGCTGAAAAGTGTGCAACAAAAAATTCTGTTACATGCTCTCTTATTTCATCAAAATCAATTTTGTTTCTCATAATCGCCTTTTAGGGTAAAGTTGAATTAATAGAAGATGTGATGACCAATTTTGGCGATTGGAGTTTTGCCCCAACCTGGTTTCACATAATCAGCATGATAGTACAATGCTGTGGTCAAGCTGGGCAAGCGGAAATTTTCCAAAAGAACCTTCTTGGCCACTGCTTCACTTTCTTGGTAAAGTGGAGCATGAATTGGGCGCACTTTGTGAACACCGTTGCAAGCCCATGAGAACTGACAAACTACTCGTGAATAGATAACATTCTTCTGATACACCACGCCACAAACGTCTTTAGGAAATTGACTGTTGGCGACGCGATTCATTGTAACTTGAGCCACAGCGACTTTGCCTTCAAATGGCTCGCTGGCGGCTTCCCAATAGATATTCTGAGTCAGGCAACGAAGTTGCTTTTCGCGATCGTCTGCTGTGACTACTTTTACTGATCTGAGTTGAGCACTCTCAGCTTTAAGGTCTTCGAATTTGGCTTTAGTGACGGTGACCAAACCTAACGTGATCAACCACATGCCAAAACATATAACCGCAAATTTTACGGCTCCCGGCAAATAATGTTTCATATTTGTCTCTCCTTTATAAAGGTTGTAGTTTTATATAATAAACTTAATTTTGAGATAAAAGCTACTATAACCCATTAACTGGTATTATTATAGCGTATTTTTCTGGATTTTACAAGTTAACGTAGCCGTTAATGGACTACAAAATTTGCCCTAACCTGAAATTACATCAGGGCTTCCTGAGGCCACAACATCACCACAACTGATGGCATCTCCGATTCTTGCCACGGCCAAACCATTGGCAAAAACTTTTGTTGACCCGGCCGATTGTGATCCACTGTGGGTGTCTGGTGGCCCAGGATCGGTATGATCTGGCCAGGCATCTGTGACTCTTACCACACCTTCACCATTGATAAAAACATCAGGGCTTCCGTTTGGTGTACTAGGTCTCGGAACATAATTTTCATGTCCGGTGGTACCATCAACATTGGTTCTAGTGGTTGGCGGCATTAATATTTTCCTCCTGCCACTGCAGTGACCAATCCTTCTTTACCACCTGAGTAACCGTTGTTGGTCACTGTCTGAGTAATTGTCAAAGTTGTTGTTCCGTTTATAACAACGGTATAAGTGCATGGAACAGAACCTCCGGTACTGGGAGTAAACTTTTCAATTAAATTATATCCCGGCTCAAGATTTTTCCACCTGGTGGCTGTTTTGGTCGCACCATTACTGTCTTGGTAAGTGATACTTTTATCAAAATTATCATTGTACTTTCCGGTAATAGTAAAACTTGGTCCGCCAACATCTGTTGACACTGATATTGTTCCTTCGATACTACTACGTGTTACTGTAATAGACTCAACTGCACCGCCACCAAATCCACCAGATGTGATTTCAACTGTTTGATTTACAGCAATGCCTTCATTGGATGAAGGAAGGCTGGATGGCGTTAAAGTAAAGGACATATTAAGTGATTATACTGCCTCTAGTCACTGGTTCAATGCCAGTTGTGGTTTTGATGTAATGTTTTTGCATGGCATCAATCGATGGCGCATGAATTATCACATGTCGTTTATCAAGCGAAACTTTTTTCTCTTGATCAGCAGTAAACAGACTTTGGATTAATCCCATACCTTGAGCACTAGGCATCACAGTGCATGGCTTTTCTAATGTAAAATTACTATCTGTCTCTTCTGCAATTCTTGCTACCATTTCTTCACCGGTAGATAACTTGAAACTTACAATATCGCCTTCGGCGTATTTTTTTGAAACTAACATTATTGTCCTTTGACTTTGTTGAAAAATTCTTGTGGTTGTTTTGAAAGACCTTGAAACCCTCCAGCGATAAGTTCATATCCGTGAAAGATTTGTGGTACACTGCGTAATCCAGAATCAACTAATCTTTGTCTTGCTTCTGCATCATGTTCAATGTTTATTTCTGTGTATGGTACGCCTTTGCTTTCTAATAAAGTTTTTGCTTGTACACAAAACGGGCAATTATTTTTACTGTATATTGTTAACATTATAAACTAAATCCTTTGAATGTGTTACCATCAACGTCTTGTTTGGTACCACCTATTACATAACTACTTATTTCTGTTTCTTGTGGTGCCACTTGAACTTCTGCACCTGCAATCCATTTGGCTGTCCATGGTAATGGGTTTGAACCTGTCTTGATGCCGCATTGTAGACCCACTGCAGTCATACGCTTACAGGTCAACCAATCCACATACTGACTCAACAACTGTTCGTTAAGACCAATCATGCTGCCATCTTTGAACAGATAATGTGCCCAGGCTTTTTCTTGTGCTGCTGCTGATAAAAACATCGATTCACATTCGGCACGAGTTTCTTCTTTAATACGAACGTAATCTGGATCATCCTGAGGTAGCAGTTTAAGTAGGGTCTGCGTGGAACCTAAATGTACATTTTCGTCTCGTGCAATCAGTTTGATGATCTTGGCATTGCCTTCCATCTTCTTTAGTTCTGCAAATGCCCAAGAGCAAGCAAATGAAACATAGAAGCGGATTCCTTCTAGTGCGTTCACGCTGTTCAAGCATAACCACAATTTCTTTTTCAATTCATATCTGTCAATGGTAACGGTCGTTCCGTTAACAGTATGAATTCCATAACCCAATAGTTTATAGTAACCAACATAATCAATCAGGTCATCGTAGTACTTGCTGATGTCTACTGCACAATCCAGTATCTCTGGTATTTCTGTTAGCGCATCAAATACTTCGCTAGGATTAGCATACACATTACGAATAATATGAGTGTAACTACGACTATGGATAGTTTCATTGAAGCTCCAGGTCTGTATCCAGGTCTCCAATTCCGGTATAGTGGCAATAGGAAGAAATGCTAGGTTAGGACTACGACCTTGCACACTGTCTAACAAGATTTGTCTTTTTAGATTGCTGGTAAAAATATGTTGCTCGTGATCAGTTAACTCTTTGAAGTCTTTGCTGTCACGCAAGACATCTACTTCTTCTGGTCTCCAGAAAAAGCCCAACTGTTTGTCTGTTAGTTTGTCAAACTGTCTATACTTTAATACATCATAACGCTGTATTGGTGCTGCACCTGAGTCATCTAAAAATGCTAATGCTTCGGTATGATTCTTTTTATTATCGATATTAAATACGCTCATTGTTTCTCTCTTAAATTACACAACTATCACAATCCATCTCATCCACTGATTCTTCAACTGGCTTTGACTCCATCAACTTGTCAATGTTGATTTCGCCTTGACCATCAAATGTATTAAAGTAATACAACTGCTTTAATCCATACTTGTAACACATGATTAGATGTTGTAGCATTTCCGACATTGGAATCTTTTCATCTGCGTAGTGTTGTGGATTGTAGGAAGTATTTACACTAATACCTTGGTCAATATACTTTTGTAATACCGCACATAGCTTGAGATAACCCTCAGGGCTAGTTTGATCCCAAAGTAGTTCATATTTGTTCTTTAACTTGCGATATTCAGGCACAACTTGCTTCAATTGGCCATGTTTTGAACCTTTAATGCTAACATAGCTTCGCGGTGGCTCTATACCATTAGTGGCATTACTGATTTGTGCAGAAGTTTCTGCAGGCATTAGTGCCATCAATGTCGCATTGCGCTGTCCAGTCCGTTGTACTTGTTCACGCAAGGCTTGCCATGGCATACGTTCTTGATATGGCACTAGTTCATCCACATCAGCTTTACGTGTGTCAATAGGCAATATGCCTCGTGCCGACTTCAAGTCTTTCCATCTGGTACAGGCGCCTTGTTCTTCCGCGAGGTCTGCAGAAGCTTTGATCAAATAATACGACCAGGCTTCTGCATACTCGTCGACTACAGCTAATGCTCGTGGGTCACTATAACTTACATCGTTTTTGGCCAAGAAATAGGCAAAGTTAATAATGCCTATCCCAATAGGTCTAAACTCCTCAGTGGCTAACTGAGCAGCTCGGATCGGATAGTTCTGATAACTTAGCAACGCATCCAATCCACGTACTGCCAACCGACACATCTCTTCGAAGTCATGTGGGCTTTTTACATTGCCCCAATTGATCGCTGATAGAGTACACAGGGCGATCCTACCATCCTCGTCGTTGACATCTCGTAACGGCACAGTCGGCAAATCTATTTCTGCGCAAAGATTACTCATCTTAACTGGTGCCACTGCCTCGTCAAACGGACTGTGGGTATTGGCATGATCAACATTCTGCAAATATATTCTTCCAGTATCCTTGCGTTCCTGCATGAACCTACTAAACAAATCTGCTGCTTTAAACGTTTTCTTTTTTAACTTGGTATTACGTTCTGCTCTTTCATACAACTCTTTAAAACGTTCTTGGTTGTTAAAGAACGCTTCGTACATTTCAGGCACATCATGGGGGCTAAAACACGTGATATCGCCACCTGTAATGAGTCTTTCGTACATTAATTTGTTAAATTGGACGCCATAATCCATATGACGTACACGATTGTCCTCTGTGCCTTTATTGTTCTTTAAAACAATCAAGTCCTCAATCTCAAGATGCCAGATTGGGTAGTACAGTGTAGCTGCACCATTTCTAACTCCACCTTGACTGCAACTTCTTGTAGCACTTTGGAACAACTTGTAAAACGGTACAACGCCGGTGTGGTAAGCATCGCCATTTCTAATGGGGCTTCCAAGGGCACGGATACGTCCTGCACCAATTCCAATTCCAGCCTTCTGACTGACGTACTTAACAATACTGCTGGCAGTAGCATTGATACTGTCAAGACTATCATCAGTCTCAATGAGTACACAACTACTGAATTGTTTTTGTGGAGTACGAACACCAGCCATAACAGGAGTAGGCAGGCTAATATCGTGTAGACTGATACCGTCATAATAATCTTTCACCCATTGTAGTCTTGTTTCTCGAGGATAGTTTTGAAATAGTGTTGCCGCAATTAATAGATATGCTACCTGCGGTGTTTCGAAGATATCGTTGGTTACACGATTCTGTACTAGATACTTGCCACGCCATTGTTCCATGGCCACATAGGTAAAGTTCTCGTCACGCTCGTGTTTGATAAAACTGTTTAAGGTTGCCCATTCTTCTTCGGTATAGGCGGCGAGAAGGCCGGTATCATAAAAACCAGACTCCACATTCTTCTTTACTAGATCCAGTAAAGGCCAGGGTGTGTAATCATTATAAACTTGTTTACGTAGATGATAGTTAATTAAACGACCAGCCACGTATTGGTAATTGGGAGTTTCTTCACTGATAAGATCAGCAGCACTTTTGATCAAGGTTTCTTGAATATCTGCTGTTTTAATTCCGTTGTAAAACTGAATGTGGCTTTTTATTTCTACTTCGCTTGCACTTACTCCAGTAATACCTTCAGTGGCCCACATTACTACCTTGTGCATTTTTTCTATATCTAATAATTCTTTACTGCCATCTCTTTTTGTAACTTGAATTTGTGTCATTGACGCCTCTAGTATTGTTCTAATTTTAAATCTGCTGCTGTGTAGCAGTATCTTAATTTTAATTGTTGATTGATTTGTTGTTTATTTACGACTTCGCCTTCGACCAAATTAAGAACATATTTTCCCTGGCACAAGTAAGCTATATGATAATCAAAACGCTTTTTAGCGTCATAATATACTCTTATTTCGGGATTGATGTCTTTGCTGTGGGAGGTAAGATGTATAGTATACAGCATACCCAAAGTCTTTGCAAGATCGCAATAATAATTTTCCGTGATTAATTCCCATGGGTCAGGCCAATTGGTGTTATCCTCGGGCATTAAATAATACGGAATAAAAGGGCAGGTTTGCCAGAACAACTGTACAGAATGTACAGCTTGCTCCAGAGATTGATTGCTAATCTCCAACCGAAATTGTTTCCAGCGATCCAATCGATCGCTGGTTGATAGTTTGAACATCTATTAAATAAATTGTTTGAAGGTAAACTTAAATGTTGCTGTTCCGCTGCTAACTGATGCAAGTAAACTATCTGCATTTGCAAAAAGATTTGCATTAACACTGTTTGTGGTTTCTACGTACGAATCGTCAAACAGTGACGAGGATCCTGTTGTTACAACAGAGAATGTACCGGATCTTGCATTAGCAGCGTTTCTAATTTCATATTGGAAGGTTGGTCCAGTATTAGCTACAAATGATAACACCAATGGTGTAGTTGTTAATGTATACTGCCGGCTTCCGCTCTGAAATAAATTACCAAGCAGTAAACCACTTTTCAATGGATTTGCAGTCTCGTACGAATCGCCTAATGAAAAATTAAAATTATTTCCATTAGCTAAAATATCACCACCAACTGTGCCGTAATAGTTACCTATACTGGTGTATCCAATTGTGTCGCCTAAATTAACCGAAACGCCTGATATATTATCAAACAAACTATTAATTACACGAATAGCAGTACATCCAGTTCCAGTAATGCTAATTCCAGTGCCAGATTCAGTAAATTCGCATCCGTCGAATGTAATTCTATTCGATGTGCCAACACTGGTCGCAATTTCTACTAGAATCGGAGTATTACCAGGAACGATACTAGTAGTAAATCTAGATCCTTGTATTCTAATATTGTTTGCACTATCAATCACAAATACCGAAGCAGATGCAGTTGTAGAAGAATTAATAAATTGTAATCCGCTGATGTCAATATCTTGTGGCATAGTTGCACCACCAGATCCCAGACTCACATCGGTTTGAAATTTACTATCGCATAAAATTATCGCAGATTGTCCAGCAACAGATTGTTTTATAATACTGCTGCCCATTCCGTCTCCAACTAGTCGTGTGTACGGTGGAATGTATATAGGGGTTGTTACGAGATATGTGCCGCCGGGCAAATATAAAGTACGACGAGCACGAGCGTTGGTTTCAACTGCGCCTGCTAGATAAATTTGTTGTAATGCTCTATTAATAGCTGCAGTATCATCTGCAATGCCGTTTCCAACTGCACCAAAATCTCTGACGTTTACTGCATCATCAAGTTTGGCTTGTAGTGTTCTAACAATCGGGCTTAGACTGCTAGGACCAGTTTGCGACGTAAAACCAGCTGAATTTCCACCAAATGTGTACGTGTTACTTGCAGCAGATTGCAATGACAAAACATCGTATTCAGTTAAAAGACGGGTAACACCAACTGTGGGTGCGCCTTCTTCTAAGGTACCATTACCAATATAAAGTTTTCTTGTATCTACACTCCACCCTAGCTCAGCACTACTCAGCTGGGGCAAATCTTGTTCTAGCCCTCTACGGTGTTGTATTCTGGAAATTTGGGTAACTGCCATGCTAAATCCTTGTATATTCTGTATTTAGCTAGAAAGATAGTATAGCTCAACTCTACGCATCCACTGATCACTCCAGTACGCAAAGTCCTTGGGCTCTAACACAAATTCCTGATAAACAGGCTCATCGTCCGGGGTAGCTGGTTTTACACACATTAGAATAACACCCGTTTTAATATCTGTTCCGTGTGTTTCATTGTGGGCTGCAGCATAAGCTGCTAGCTGTATAAAGTAATCATCAATCCACTCACGCTTTTTGATCTTGTTACTCTGCTTAAAGTCCATGATAGCAGGTTGCCCTTTCCAGACTCCCACTAGGTCCGTGGTACCTGCATATAACCCGCTATAATAAAGTGGCACTTCGCTACCCCAGTATTCGTCTGCGTGTTGTAAGCCTTCCAGGATAACTTTAGCTGCCATGAACCACGACGGCTGTGCAAATGGGTTTGTAGGAAAGTCTCCTATGTCGTCTTGTTTAACATAACGTTCAAGATAGGTATGCATGCGTGTTCCGCGATTGGCCGCTTCGGTAGTAATCTGCTGAGCCCGTTCTTCACCCACTGCCTTGCGCCAATTTTGCAATGCTTGTCTAGCTTCTTCAGGTTTGGTCTTTTCTAGTATAGTGGTAACACTAGGAACTCGTGTGCCATCTGGCAATGCATAATGGCGCTTGCCCTCTACGCTTTCTCTAGCTAGAGGAGTATAATCATATCGTGATATTATCATTTAAATTCGAAAGCTTTCACCGCAACCGCAGCGATCCTTTTCATTAGGGTTGATGAACTCAAAACCTT
>JAUKPQ010027383.1:0-41821 GCA_032273045.1 Chloridella minuta
CCCCGGGTGTTGCGCGACCTGCTTCCCATCGGACGCGGGGACACGCTGCCTCTCGCCGAACTCAACGCGTACGAGCGCAAGCTCAAGTCCACGCGCGTGTACAACTTTGTGCGGCTTCGTGAGCCTCCGCCCGGCGATTCCGCAGCCGCGCCGGGCGCGCTCGTGCTCACGGCCGAAGAGCGGGTGCCGGGCGAGCGCGAGGCGACCGCATACTGGGAGACCCAGTACGGCTTCGGCGCCGACGTGGCGTGGTCGCACGCCAATCTCGCGGGCACCTTGCAGGAGGGCAGGGTCGGGGCCACCTTCGCCCAGCGCAAGCAGACCTTGTTGGCGGGTTACGCCGCGCCGCTCCTGTTCGGAAGCCTCGTCCGCTTCGACAACGAAGTGGTGGCCAACTGGTACCAGGACAACTCGCTGGTGAAGAATGCCGGATGGTACGACGGAGATTTCGACGTGTCCAACCAGAGCAAGCTGTCGCGCCAATTGACCGCCATCGCGCGCGGCGTGAGCGGCGCCGAGCTCTTCGGCAAAAGCGAGCGGGTGGACACCGGCGCGCGCGTGCGCGATTTCAACCTCAACTTCCTCAATTCGGTTTACCTGCAGCGCCTCGACGCCCTCATCAATCCCACGCGCGGCTGGCGGCTCGCATTCACCTGGGGCAACGGCGGTCCGCTCCTCGACCAAGGTCAACTGGCGCCGTATCGCAACCGGCACAACTGGCTCGAGTCGGAGGCCGCGGGGTATCTGCCTCTCGGAAAGCGCGTCGTGGTCGCGCTGCGCCTCGACGGAGGCCGCTTCTTCGGCGCGGGCGGCATCAACTCGGCTCGTTTTTATCTCGGTGGCCCGCGCAGCGTGCGCAGCCGCGATTGGCGCTCGGTGTGTCCCCGGCTCAGCACGGAGGGAAACTGCGAACAAGAGGACGTGGAGCCGGCGTACGCGCTCGGTTCGGCGGAGCTACGCGTACATCCTTTCTATGGGGCCACGGGCGGCTTCATCGGCCATCTCGCCGGATTGCAGGTGGTTCCCTTCGCCGATTACGGCAACGTCTGGGAAGCCGGAAAGCCCCTCACGCCCTCCGGCGAGGGCCGCGCTGTGGGCCTTGGATTACGCTATTCGTTCCTGTCGCTTTTCAATATCCGCGTGGACTATGCCCGGGACCCGGAGGAACCGTCGGTCAACCGCTGGGTGTTTGATCTGGCGCAGGCGTTTTAGGAAAATGTGAAATGTGAAATATGAAAGCTGAAATGAAGGCAGGGCCACGCCCGTCCTTCATATTTCCGGTTTCATATTTCTGATTTTGGCGGCCCATCGAATACCCTGAAGATACGGGTGTCGTCGGACGCATGACGCTGAAACGTCAGCTCTGGAGAAAGTTGGAGGCGACAAGCGGATTCGAACCGCTGAATAAAGCTTTTGCAGAGCTCTCCCTTACCACTTGGGTATGTCGCCGGGAGGGGCAAAGGTAACAAAGCCGGGAAAACCCCGGGCCCGAAAGTTCCCCGGGCGACCCCGGGGAAACCCCCTACAATCCCTCGATGAAGTCGTTCACGTCCTTGGCGAGCGCGAGCTCGATCTTGAGGTTCGTGATGTCGTCCTGACCGAAGGGGCGCTCACGCACCGGGGCGCCCGCGCGGTGGGCGGGCGTGGCGCCGGATTGCCGGACGACGGCCGGGTGCGGACCCGCCTCCCGGGCGCCCGAACCCCGCACCACGGCCTGCACCGTGGTCATGTGCCGACTCGCGCGGATCTTCTCCATCTCGGCCTCGTCGATGGCGAAGGTCTTGCCGTAGTAATACATCATCGCGCCGCGGCATGCGGGGCAATGCATGACGATCATGCGAGCGTCTTCCTCCAGCTGCAGTTCCTGGGTCTCTTGGCAATGCGGGCACTGGACAGGGATGGGCTTCACGTGACATCCTCCGCGGGTGGAGTCCCTGTCCGAATACTATAACGCGCCGGAGGGCGTGTCAAGAAACTTTTTTCGGGGTTGCTTCGGACGTTTCGAGCACCGCGAACGCCACGGCGTAACCGCCTTGGTGCGAAATCGAGAGGTGACAACGGCTTGCGCCCAATACGCGCATCCGCTTAGACACCGCGCCCTTGAACGTGGCGCGCGGCTCGCCCCGGGCCCCTGGCAAAATTTCGATCTGCTTCCACGTGATTCCGCCCGCGAGTCCGGTGCCGAGCGCCTTCAGGATGGCTTCCTTGGCGGCGAAGCGGCCCGCGACGCGTTCTTCGGCGGCCGCGAAGCTCGCGCAGTAACGCCGCTCCGCGGGCGTGAGCATGCGCACGAGAGCCGCAGGGCGCAACTTTCTTATCCTTTCGGTCTGCACGATGTCCGTGCCCACTCCCGCGATCATGCCTTCAAAGTTAGCGTATCTGGCCTCGCCGGAGGGCGCGGAGGCCCTCCGCCGCGCCGCGGCGGATCCGCGTGACGACTTGTCGCTCGCCTCCGCGCCGTGGATGCGCGCCTTGCCCGCATGGGCGCGCACGGCGCTGCTCGAGCAGCGGGCGTTGCGCGCGCGCGGCCTTCGCAAGCAGGCGCGCGCGGGCGACATGCTGTTCACCGCCGCCGGGCTGCAGCAGATGACCGCCGAGGCGCTGGGCGCCTACAAGGCGACGCGCCTGCCCCCGGGCCTGCGCGCGGTGGCCGATCTGTGCTGCGGCCTCGGCGGTGACTCGCTCCACCTGCCGTCTTCCATCGCGGTGATCGGCGCGGACAAGGATCCCGAGACGCTGCGCGCCTACCGTCACAACGTCGGGCTGTTCCGCCCGGCGGGCACCTGGGTGGCGCGCGCCGACGTGACGGCGTTCTTCCCGCGCGTGGATGGCATCCTGCTCGATCCCGCGCGCCGCGCCTTCGACGGCCCCGCGCGCGCGGGGCGCGGCCGCGGCGAGGAACGTGATTTCGACGCCGAGCCCGAGCCGGGTTGGGAGGCCGTGGCCGCGCTGGTGCGCGCGCATCGCAACGCCGTCCTCAAGCTGGGGCCCGGCGCGCGCTTGCCTGAGTCCCTCGCCGAGGAGGAGCGCGAGTTTCTGGGCCTGCGCGACGAATGCCTCGAACTCAGCGTGCGCACGGGGGCCTTCGGCCGCCCGGGCTGGGTGCGCGCGACGGAGCTGCCCTCGGGTGCCTTCGTGGAGGCGCCGGCCGCCGACATCGCGGACTCTTTCCGCGAGCCCGAAGAGCCGGGCGCCTTTTTCTACGAGCCGGTGAAGTGCGTGGTGCGCGCGCACCTCGGCGGCGTGCTGGGCGCGCGTCACGGCTTGTGGCCTCTCGACGCGCGCACGGCCTATCTCTCCGGAAACGCCCGGGTGGACTCGCCGCTGCTCAAAGCCTATCGCGTCTTGCGCGAGCTGCCGTGGGACGAGCGCGCCTTGCGCGCGGAGCTCGAGGCGGACGAGGTGGGGACGTTGGAGATCAAGAAGCGCGGG
Source organism: Chloridella minuta (assembly GCA_032273045.1). Lineage (NCBI taxonomy): Eukaryota > Xanthophyceae > Mischococcales > Pleurochloridaceae > Chloridella > Chloridella minuta. The sequence goes on from JAUKPQ010027383.1 coordinate 3,433, forward strand.
GTGGAGGTGGTGCCCGAGGAGTGGCGCAAGCGCCTGAAACCGCGAGGCCCCAACGCGGCGACCTTGGTGTTCACGCGCTTGCGCGGCAAGCCGGCCGTGCTGAGAGTGGAGAGGTCAGAAGGTGGAGGGTAGAGGGTAGATATCAGAAGTCGGAGATTAGAGATGAGAATTTGAAATAGGGAAATTCTTCCGGCTTCTGATGCCTTATCTCTAATCTCTAAACTCTGTTCTCTTTCCTGCGCCCACGAAGCTTCGCGCGGTTGGCCCCTACGGAACGCGCGGCCACGCGCGCCCTGCCTTACTTGTCCTTCTTGAGCAGCGACAAGACTTCGGGAACCAGGTCGAGGGCCTTGCCGATGACGTCCTTGTCACGCGTGAGGCTGACGATGCGCACGTCGTCGTCCTTGACCACCAGAAAGGCGATGGGTTCGACGCTGAGGCCGCCGCCTGAGCCGGCGGCTTCGCCTTTGCCCGAATGGCCGCCGAGGCCGAAACCGACCGAAACGCGTGAAACGGGGATGAGGGTGATGCCTTCCGCCACGATGGGCTGCCCCACCACGGTGTCGGTCTGGGCGATGCCCTTGAGTTTTTCCAGAAGAACGGAGGCCATGCCGTCGAGGTTCATGGCCGAAGTATAGTTGCTGTCCGTCGTCAGCTAAAGATGGTGCAAGCGCCAGGAGTCGAACCTGGAATCTTCTGATTCGTAGTCAGATGCCTTATCCAGTTTGGCCACGCCTGCAAGGGCATGCAAGTATAGCAAACTCCGGCAATTTTTCATGGGGTTTTTCCCTACATTTTCGCCTCGAATGCCGAAAAAAACCGTACCCGTGGTTCGAAAGACCTTGAAAGCCGCCTTCAAAGCCGCTTGGAGGGGGTTCACGTCCTGGACCGGCGCCCTGTCGGGGGAACTGCGCAAACGCACCTACCGGGCCCACGTGGTTTCGTGGCTCAAGTTCTTCACGCTCGCGACTGCGGTCTGTGTGGTGGTGCTGGCGGTGGTGCTTGGGTACTTCGCCTTCTCGTTGCCGCCGCTTGAAAGCCTGGAGCGGCTCGAGCCGGGGCGTATCACGCGCGTGACCGGCAAGGACGGACGCCTCGTCCACGAGTTTTACATCCAGCGCCGCATTTGGGTGCCCGAGGAAAAGATGCCGGAGCGGCTCAAGCAGGCCGTCATCGCCATCGAGGACCGTTCCTTCCGCGAGCACTGGGGCGTGGACCTGACCGCGTATCCGTCGGCGCTGTTGCCTGCGGTGTTCGGCGGGCGCGCGCGGGGCGCGTCCACCCTCACGCAGCAATTGGCGAAGAACCTGTTTCTCACCCCCGAGCGCAGCGTGGGGCGGAAGGCCCGTGAAATCCTGCTCGCGATGCAAATCGAGCGCAACTACACCAAGCGCGAGATCCTCGAGTTCTACTTCAACCACGTGTATCTCGGCGGCGGGGCCTACGGGTTCGTCGCGGCGTCGGAGCGCTACTTCGGCAAGCCGCTCGATTCGCTGACCACCGCGCAGTACGCCGTGCTGGCGGGCCTGCTGCAGCGTCCCGAGGCCTATCGCCCCGACGTGAACCCGGCTGTCTCGCGCGAGCGCCGCAACGTGGTGCTCGGGGCCATGCGTCGCGCGGGCTTCATCTCCCGCGCCGAGTACCGCGCGGCGGCGGCGTCGCCGCTGGGCACGCGGGCCTGGCGCGCGCCCTCGGATCTGGGGCCCTATTTCATCGAGCACGTGCGCCAGTTCCTCAGCGCGCGCTGGGGCGACGACTTCGTGTACAACCGCGGCGGCGCGGTGGAGATCACGATGGACTCGGCGCTGCAGCGCGTGGCCGACAGCGCGTTGCGCGCAAGGCTGGCGGAGGTGCGCCTGCGCATGCAACTGCGCACGGCGCGAGCCTTCGCGCTGCCCAAGCTGCTCGGAGTGCCGATGGACACGCTGCTGAAGGATTGGGATCGCCGGTACTCCGGTTTCGAACGGCGCTACATCGCTTCCGACACGGTCGCGGCGGCGCGCAAGTACCCCCGCGACTACCGCTACCGCAAGCCCCAGGGAGCCCTGATCCTCATTGAAAACTCCACGGGCGCGGTGCGCGCGCTGGTGGGTGGCGAGGATTTCGTGCTGTCGAAATACAACCGCGCCGTGCAGGCGGTGCGCTCGCCGGGCTCCTCCTTCAAGCCCTTCGTGTACGCGACGGCGGTGGAGCGCGGCGCGGGACCCGGCGACATCCTCACCGACGAGCCCATCAGCATTCCCGAAGCTTCGGACACCGCGAAGCTTTGGCAGCCTTCCAATTTCGATCCGGGTTTCGAGGGCCGCATGACCATGCGCCGCGCCTTCTACCGCTCGCAGAATCTGCCGGCGGTGGAGGTGGCGCTGAAATACGGTCTGGAGAACGTGGCTGATCTGGCGCGCCGCGCGGGCTTCCGCCATCGGGTCGATCCCGTGCCCTCGCTCGCGCTGGGCTCCTGCGACGTGACCTTGGTCGAGCTGGTTTCCGCCTACACCGTGTTTCCCAACGGAGGCTACCGGCCCGAGCCCTATTTCGTGGAGCGCGTGCGCGACTTCGGCGGAAAGACGCTGTACCGCCATGAGGCGCGGCGCGAGGAGGTGCTCTCTCCCGAGGCCGCATGGATCGTGACCAGCATGCTGCGCGACGTGAACATTCGCGGCACGGCGGCGGCGGTGTGGGCCTCCGGCCTGCGCCATCCTTCCGGCGGCAAGACCGGCACCACCAACGACTTCACCGATGCGTGGTATGTGGGTTTCACCAAGGCCTATACGGCGGGGGTGTGGGTGGGCGTGGACGATTACTCTCCGCTGGGCCCGGGCCACACGGGCGCGGCCGACGCCGTGCCGATGTGGGTGGACGTCATGAAGGCGGCCTCGCGCACCAAGCCGATGGAAGGCTTTCCGCAACCCGCCGGCGTGGTCGAGGTTCAGATTTGCCCGGTCTCGGGGCTGCGGGGCCAGTTTTTCTGCCCGGGTAAATACACCGAGTATTACATCGCGGGGCATGAACCGGAAAGCTGCACGCCGCTTCAGCATCTGGCCCACAAGCGTCCCGAGGGCGAGACGCCCGGTCCGGCGGTGGATCCGAAAGGCGATGCGGCCCCGTCTGCCCCGACACCCAAACGTGAGGAAAAACGCGAGGACAAACGGGAAGAGCGACGCGAAGAATCCCGTCTGAAGCGGACGTTCTAGGCGTCGCGCGCCGCTCCGGAAGTGCATTTTTAGCCCCATGTCCGCGAACCTGATCCTCGCTCTTCTGCTCGCCGCCTCGCTCGCCGCCATCTACGTCGTCGGTCGGCGCGCGTATCAGCGCGGCCGGCGCGATTCCGGACTGGAAGTCGGACAGACGTCCGCCGCGGCGTCGGCGCGCGCCGAGGACCTCGCGACGCGGCTGGCCGCTGCGGACCTGCGGCTGCAGAATGCCGAGCAGACCTTTCGCGATCTGCAAAAGGAGAAGGGCGCGCTCGAGGCCACGGCCAGCCGCGTGCCCGGGCTCGAAGGCGAGATCGCGGCCTTGCGCGACCGGATCGATGCGCTGGGGCGTGATCTGGCGGCCTCGGAAGCGTCACGGCGGGATCTGCTCGGACGCGAACCGCAGATGAAAGAGTTGCTGGCAGCCTTCCTGCAAGAGAAAGGGCAAAGCCTCACCCAGCATAACGCCGAGACGCTGAAGGCGGTCCTGGATCCGCTTGCGCTTCGGCTTCAGGAGTTCAAGGCCCAAGTCGAGCAGTCTCACAAGGAAGGGCGCGATCAGCACGTCCAGCTCAAGACCCAGATCGAAGGGTTGCTGGGTATGAACCAGCGCCTGAGCGCGGAGGCCCAGAGTCTCACCCAAGCCCTGAAGGGGGAAAACAAGACCGGCGGAAACTGGGGGGAGCTGGTTCTGGAACGCGTCCTCGAGACCTCGGGGCTGGTGAAGGATCGCGAGTACCGTGTGCAGCCGTCGTACGCGGGGGACGAGGGGCGGCAACAACCCGACGTGGTGATCGATCTTCCCGACAACCGCCATCTCGTCGTCGACTCGAAGCTTTCGCTGGTGGCGTACAAGCGTGCCGTTGAGGCGGCCGACCCGGAGACGGCCGAAGCCGAGCTCAACGCCCACGTGAAGTCTGTCCGCGCGCACATCGAGCAGTTGTCCGCCAAGAAGTATCAGGAGATTCATGCGCTGAACTCGGTGGACTTCGTGTTCATGTTCATGCCGGTCGAGCCTGCGTTCATCGAGGCGACGCGGCGGGACGAAAGCCTGTTCGAGGTCGCCTTCGCCCGGAACATCGTCATCGTCTCGCCCTCCACGCTGCTGGCCACGCTGCGCACGGTGGCGAGCATCTGGAAGCAGGAGCACCAGAACCGCAACGTCCGCGAGATCGCCCGTCAGGCCGCCGCGCTCTACGACAAATTCGTGGGGTTTCTCGGCGATCTCGACAAGGTCGGCCGGGCGCTGGGCGTGGCGCAGGAAAGTTTCGGCGAAGCCAAGGCGAAGTTGGCGCAGGGAAAGGGGAACCTCGTCTCGCGCGTTGAGGGTCTTCGCAAGCTTGGCGCGAAGTCGGGCAAGATCATTCCGGCATCGTGGAAGGACGTCTCGGAGGACGAGACCGAGGATGTTGCCGAAGAGGCGCCCGCGCTCACGTTGGAAGAGCCTCCTTCGGCATGACCTTTCCGTTCGCGACACTGCCCGGACTCACGCTGTATATCGGCGGCGCCTACCAGAACAGGACGGCGCTCGGCTACAAGCGCAACGGCCGCTGGCACGGCATCGCGTCCGAAGTGTTTTTCGACAGCGTGCGTCATGCGGGGGAATGCCTCATCCGGATGGGGCTCCAGCCCGGAGATCGTGTCGGCATCGCGGCCCCTTCATCACCGTTCTGGATCATGGCGGACCTCGCGATCATGGGTGCCGGCGGCGTCACCGTGCCGCTCTTTCCCAACGCCGCACCCGAGACTTTGCGGCACCAGATCCATGATTCGGGAATGCGCTTCCTGTTCGTCGGCGACGCGGAATTGCGGGATGCTCTACGACCGTTCTGCGGACCCGAAGTGGAGGAGATCTTCGTCCTCACGCCGCGCCTCGTGCAACCGCGCGGATTCGCGCGAAACGATCCCTCCCCGCCGGTCTCTCCCGGGGAATGGGACGCGCGCGCTTTGGCCGTGCGACCGGATGACACCGCGACCCTCATTTACACCTCCGGTAGCATGGGCGCGCCCAAGGGCGTTGAACTGACGCACGCCAATATCGTCAGCCAAATCCAGTTCGCCCCCCAACGTTTTCCACTCGACGCGGCGCGCGACTCCGCGCTTTCCTTTCTGCCGCTGGCGCACATCTTCGAGCGCAGCGTGGCCTATTACTACCTGGCTTCCGGGATATCCGTTCACTTTTCGGAGGATCCCAAGGAGGCGGGTACGGATATGCGCGAGGTAAGGCCCACGGTGTTTACCACCGTGCCGCGGTTCCTCGAGAAGGCGCGGGATCGAATCCGCGCCGCCGTCGCGGCCAAAGGCGGGGTCTCCGGCAGACTTGCTCGCGCGGCCATTCAGCGCGCCTTCGAGCGCGACGACGCGGATCCCCTGACATGGCGCGATCGGATCTACGATCTCGTCGTGTACCGAAGCCTCCGGGCGCGCATGGGCGGCAGGGTTCGGCAGGTGTATTGCGGAAGCGCGCCGCTCGACGCGCGCCTGTGCCGGTTCTTCGTGAACATCGGCGTGCCCGTTTACGAGGGCTACGGCCTGACCGAGAGCGCACCCGTGCTCGCGGTGAACTATCCCGGACATCGCGCTTACGGCACGGTAGGCCCCCCATACCCCGGAGTGGAATTGCGCATCGCTCCGGACGGCGAGATTCTCGCGCGCGGTCCGAACATCATGCGCGGCTACTATGGTCAGCCGGAGGCCACGCGGGATGCCCTCGATGCGGAAGGTTGGCTGCATACGGGAGATCTTGGTCATTTCGATTCCGCCGGAAATCTCGTCATCAGCGGGCGCAAGAAGGAATTGTTCAAGACCGCCAGCGGCAAATATGTCGCTCCGATGCCCATCGAGCAGGCGCTCTCGGCGCATCCGCTGATTGAGAGCGCGATGGTGGTCGCGGACGGACGCCCCTTTGCCTCGGCCATATTGTTTCCGGACTTCGCGGAGCTGGCGGCCTTGCGGGGAACGGAAGGCGCGGACACGGGCGGGGCCTTCCTGCGATCGCGGGCGGTGCAGGATCGCTTCGAGTCGGCGGTGGCCGCGGTCAATGAGGGGCTCAATGCTTGGGAACGGATTCGCCGCTTTTATGTCGCGGATGCCTCGCCGACGGTGGAGGGGGGAGAGCTCACGCCCACGCTCAAGTTGCGTCGCCATGCCGTGGAAGCCCGGTACGCATCCCGAATCGAGGCGATGTATGAGGAAAAGAGGGGGTAGGGAGGGGGGCTCTCCGTGGGCCAAGCGCGGTTGTTGGTGGTTGGTCGAGAGCATCAGGGCGGGCTGGGGCCCGCCAAGTAAAGACTGGAACGGTGATCGGAGGGCGGGCAGGATGAAGCGGCCTTCCGGTGGCCCTAACTCCCTCTACCTTCCACCCTCTACCCTCCATTTTTGACCTACTATCTTTGCTTTCGTCATGAAATTCACACGGAAAACCGACTACGCCCTGCGGGCCATGCAGAATCTGGCCCGGCGGCATTATGCCGCCCAGCGTGAGGGTGCTGCGGTAACCCCGGTGCCCGTCCCGGTTCTGGCGAAGGATTCCGGCCTGTCATTGCGCTTCTTGAGCGGGATCATGGCCCGCCTTTCCCGGCGGGGAGTGGTCAAGGCCGTGCCCGGCCCCAAGGGGGGAATCACACTGGCGCGCGCCCCGGAACGCATTTCCATCCTCGAAATCGTCGAGGCGGCGGAGGGGCCCATCAACCTCATGGACTGCATGAGCCACCCCGAGGGATGCAGCGACGCCTCCGGCTGCTCCATCATGGGCGTTTTGCATACTGCGCAAGGCGCGCTGGTCAACAGTTTGAGAAACAACAACCTCAAGCTCATGGTCACGGCGCGCTCTGCGCCATTCCAACCCGTGCCCGAGGGGCATTACCTCACGCCCAAATTTGGGTGCCCGGTGTTGAAATAGCCGTTAGCCATTAGCCGTTAGCCATTCGCTTGGATGCCGGTTTTTCGGATATTTGAGCGTTGATCGTCGGATGGCGGCGTGTGGACTGTGGTTGAACTGACGGCTATTGGCTAATGGCTATCGGCTATTGGCTAAAATCCATTGATTTCGCTTTCGCATTAAAGCATTTTTATCCCCGTCAAACCCGCATTTCACCCTGTGTTTAAAGGGGCGAACCGCCCATGAAGTTGCACGAGTACCAAGGCAAGGCCCTTTTGCGCAAGGCGGGCTTGCCCGTGCCGCGTGGCGAGGTCGTCTTTAGCGCATCCGAAGTTCCCGCCGCTCTCAAGGTTTTAGGCGGAGAGAAAGGCGTCGCCAAGGCGCAGGCCTTTACCGGTGGGCGCGGCAAGGCTGGCGGCATCAAGCTGTTCGCGAGCGCCGCCGAGGCGCAGGCCGTTTCCGAGAAACTCATCGGCATGACCTTGGTCACGCACCAGACCGGCCCTGAAGGCGTCAAGATCACCGCCGTGTTGCTTGAAGAGCAGAGCCAGGTGGCGCGCGAGTTGTACTTCGCGGTCACGCTCGACCGCGCCAAAGCGAACATCGTGTTCATCCTCAGCCCCGACGGAGGCATGGACATCGAGGAGATCGCCGACAAGTCTCCGGAGAAAATCCTCAAACTGTGGCCCGAGTGGTCCACGGGTCCCGACGGTGCGCTGCTGAAACAAGCAGCGGATTTCCTCGGCCTCACGGGCGCGCAGGCCACGCAGTTCGCCGACATTGCGCGCAAGCTGTACAAGGCCTACATCGACACCGATTGCTCGCTGCTCGAGATCAACCCGTTGGCGGTGAATGCCGCGGGCGACCTCATCCTGCTCGACGCCAAGGTGCTCATCGACGACAACGCCGAGTATCGCCAGAAAGAAACCGGCGGCGACCCGGACGCGGAGAAGGACCCGGGCGAAATCGAGGCCGCCAAGTACGGTCTCAGCTACATCAAACTTGACGGCGATATCGGGTGCATGGTGAACGGCGCCGGGCTCGCCATGGCGACGATGGACATCATCGCGCACTATGGCGCGCAGCCGGCGAACTTCCTCGACGTGGGCGGCTCCGCCAGCGAAGAAGCCGTCACCAAGGCGTTCGAGATCATCACGGCCGACAAGAACGTGAAGGCGATTCTGGTCAATATCTTCGGCGGCATCATGCCGTGCGACCGCATCGCGCGCGGCATCATCGCGGCGGTGAACACCACGGGCCTCAAGGTTCCGCTGGTGGTGCGCCTGGAGGGTACCAACGTGGAGGAAGGCAAGGCCGTCATCGCGGCCTCGGGCCTGAACCTCGCCTCCGCGGACGATCTCGAGGACGGCGCGCGCAAGGTCGCGAAGCTGGTGAAGGGGTAATCGAAGTGGCCATCCTGATCGACAACAACACGCGACTCATCACCCAGGGCATCACCGGCAAGGCCGGCCTGTTCCATTCTCAAAAGTGTCGCGACTATGGCACGAACGTCGTCGGCGGCGTGACGCCCAAAAAGGGCGGCACCACGGTGGACGGATTCCCGGTGTTCAACACCGTGCGCGAGGCCCGCGAGGCCACCGGCGCCAACGCCACCATGATCTTCGTCCCGGCGCCCTTCGCCGCCGATGCCATCCTCGAGGCCGCGGATGCCGGCATCGAGCTGATCGTCGCCATCACCGAGGGCATCCCGGTGATGGACATGCTGCGCGTGCACAACGCGCTCAAGGGCAGGCCGAACATCCTCATCGGGCCGAATTGCCCGGGGGTCACCACCGCCGGCGTGTGCAAGATCGGCATTGCGCCCGGCCCCATCCACAAGAAGGGGAAGATCGGCATCGTGTCGCGCTCCGGCACGCTTACCTACGAAGCCGTCCACCAGACCACCTTGCTCGGTCTGGGCCAGACCACGGCCGTGGGCATCGGCGGCGATCCGGTGCACGGGCTTTCCCACGTTGACGTCGTGAAGCTGTTCAATGAAGATCCCGAGACTGAAGGGATCGTGCTGATCGGTGAAATCGGCGGCAGCGACGAGGAAATCGCCGCGGAGTACATCAAGCATCACGTGAAGAAGCCGGTGGCGGGCTTCATCGCGGGGGCCTCGGCTCCCAAAGGCAAGCGCATGGGCCACGCGGGCGCCATCGTCGATGGCCAGTCGGGCTCGGCTCAAGGCAAAAAGGAAGCGCTCCGCGCCGCCGGCGTGGTGGTCGCCGAAACCGCCGCCGAGATCGGCGCGAAGATGGTCGAGGCGATCGCGGCACGTCGGTAGACACGCGGCCGATTCCCGGCGGCAGACCGCCGACGAGGGGATTTTTCTTGTAGGGGCGGATCACGATCCGCCCTCCACGCAGATTAGAAAGGGATTCGATATGTCACGCAGAACCAAAATTTCCCTCGTCGGCGCCGGACAGATCGGCGGCACCATGGCCCTGCTTGCGGCCCAGAAGCAGCTCGGCGACGTTGTCCTCATCGACGTGTCCGAGGGCGTGCCCCAAGGCAAGGCCCTCGACCTGCTTCATGGCGGCCCCATCATCCCCACCTCTTCGGCGCTCTCGGGCTCCAACGACTATGCCGACCTCAAGGACTCGGACGTGGTGATCGTCACTGCCGGCCTGCCGCGCAAGCCCGGTATGAGCCGCGACGACCTGTTGGATGTGAATTTCGGGATCATCAAGACCGTGGGCGAGGCCATCAAGAAGCATGCGCCGGGCGCCTTCGTGCTGGTCGTCACCAATCCGCTCGACGCCATGGTCTACGCCATGCAGAAGGTCACGGGCTTTCCTTCGAACCGTGTGGTTGGCATGGCCGGCGTGCTCGACTCCGGCCGTTTCGCGGCGCTGGTCGCCGAGGCCATCGGCGTGTCCGCCGAGGACGTGCAGGCGCTTGTGATGGGCGGCCATGGCGACACGATGGTGCCCCTCATTCGGTATTGTTCGGTGGGCGGCATTCCCGTCACGCACTTTCTCTCGAAGGACAAGCTGGACGCCATTTCGAAGCGTACCGCCAACGCGGGCGGCGAGGTGGTGGCCCTGCTCAAGACGGGTTCGGCGTTCTACAGCCCGGCCCTCTCGGCCATCCATATGGCGGAGGCCTACCTGAAGGACAAGAAGCGCGTCATCACGGCTGCCGCTTTCTTGAACGGCGAGTACGGCCACAAGGGCCTGTACGCCGGCGTGCCGGTGATTCTGGGTGGCAATGGCCTGGAGAAGGTCGTGGAAGTGGAGCTCGACGCCGGAGAAAAGGCGGCCTTTGAGGCCTCGATGACAGCCGTGAAGTCTCTGGTCGAGTACATCGACAAGAAGCTGGCGGGATGACCCTTCCCGCGCATTTTCAGGAAACCTTCGGTCCCGAGTTGGTCGCCGAGATTGCGGCCAAGGCCCACCCTGTGCACCTCAAGGCGGGGGAGAGCCTCCTCGAGCCCGGTGATCCCGTGAAGGTTGTGCCGCTCGTCCTCTCGGGCCTCTTGAAGGTGTCGCGCGTGGAGGAAGACGGGCGCGAGCTGTTCCTCTATCACCTCGGTCCGGCCGAGAGTTGCGCGATGACCTTCACCTGCTGCATGGATCGCCATGCCAGCGAGGTGCGCGCCGCGGCCGAGGAGGATACCGATTTGCTGGCCGTGCCCACCGAGGCGATGGGCGAGTGGTTGGTGAAATACCCGATGTGGAAGGCCTACGTGATGCGCACCGTGCGGGAGCGTTTCAACGAGCTCCTGCGCACGCTCGACCTCGTGGCCTTCGAGGGGCTCGACACGCGACTTGTCTCCTATCTGAAGGAGCAGGCCGAGGCGACGGGGTCGCACCTGCTCAACCTGACCCATGAGCGGGTGGCCACCGACCTCGCCACCTCGCGCGTGGTCGTCTCCCGCCTGCTGAAGAAGCTGGAGCACGACGGTCGCGTGCTGCTCTTCCGCAACCAGATCCGCGTGCTCGACGGGCTCTAAGCCAGCCTCCCCGCGTACTGTAACCCAAGTAGCGGACGGCCTTGCCCCCCGCGGGTACCTTCTTGTCATCAAGTTCGATGAAGGAGGCGCATGATGCGTTTGGGTAAGGGAAAAACCGGCACATTGATTCAGGCAGGGGCCGCCGTCGGATTGTCGGGCCTCTGCGCTACGGGCGTGGCCTCCGGGGTCGCGTGCCCGATCCTCATGGGTGCCGCGGGGGTGCTCGCGTTCTCGGCGCTTCGCGGCGAGGGCGGTTGCGCCTCCTGTAACATCGAGCCCGCGAAGACCCCGGCGAAGGAAGGCCCCCGATGAGCGCCCCCCACGTCATCGAAACCCAGTGGATCGGCGGGATGCAATTCAACGCCGACGTGAACGGTCACACGATCGTAATGGACGCTCCCGAGCGCGCGGGCGGAAATGATGTCGGCCCCATCCCCAAGCCCCTCGTGCTCACGGCCCTATCGGGTTGCACGGGCATGGACGTGGCGGCGTTACTCCGGAAGGCCGGCAAGCCGATGGACGAGTTCGCGATTCGCGTCGAAGGTCAAATCAGCGACCGCCATCCCATCGTCTATACCGCGATTCATCTTGCTTACGACTTTCGCGGCCCCAAGGCGCATCGCGATGCGGCGCTGGACGCTGTGACCCGTTCCCAGGAGCAGTTCTGCGGCGTGAGCCACATGCTGAAGCAGATCGTGCCGGTCACCTGGGATGTATTCTACAACGGAGACAGGATTTTCACCAACGCGCCGGAGGCGGAACCCGCTCTGGCGGCGGTCTGAATCAACATGGAAGGGACGGATGACATGCTGGATTTTTTGAAAAAGTTGGCGGGGATGGACGCGGAAACCCCAGACCTTGCGACAATGGTGCGCGAGGGCGCGCAGATCGTGGACGTCCGCACGCCTGAGGAATATCGGGGCGGTCATGTTCCCGGTTCTGTGAACATTCCCCTGCAGCAACTGGATCGGGGGATGTCGCGCCTGCGCAAGGATCGGGCTGTGATCACCTGCTGTGCCAGCGGAATGCGCAGCGCTTCTGCCAAAAACGCCCTGGAACGCTCGGGTTTCGGCCCGGTGGTCAACGGGGGTGGTTGGGCCGGCCTGCAGCGCCGTCTTGCAGTTTGAGCTTGGGACGCCCCCCTTTTTTTCGTGACCGGCCGTATCTTATCCCCATCCCCCTCAGGAGGTTCTCATGAAAGCAAATGTCGGAAATCTGGATCGCGTACTCCGCATCATCCTTGGCGTTGTGTTGGCGGCCCTTTACCTGGCCGGCAAGGTGACCGGTGGCCTCGGTGTGACGCTACTCATCGTCGGGATCGTGCTGATCCTCACCGCCTTGGTGAAGTGGTGCCCGATTTACCGCGTGCTGGGAATGAACAGCTGCCCGAGGTAAGCGGCACGGGCGTCATTTCTTCGGAAATGATGGAGTGAGAGAATGGTGAAGGGGGGTGGCCGTGAGGCGACCCCTTTTTCTATAAAGATGTGATGACGAAAAGAATTCTTCTCGCCCTGCTCGTGGTTGCGGCATCCGCCGGTGCGTCTAAACCGCTGCCGTTTCAACCCGGGAAACCCGTGGAGGTCCGGAAGGGAACCTTCCTACCCACGTATTGGCAGGCTTTTGCCGACACCGTCGAGGCAACTGGCGCGGATACGGTGGTGGCGAAGCGCGTGAGCGCCTTTGGGTTGCGGGATTTTCTGGACACGCTCCCTGCGTTCGAGGCGGATTTACGGGCTTCAACGCGCTGGTTGCGCGCGGGGCAGGTCTCCGCAATCTCGGGAGTGGTGTTGCTGGGGCTTGGCGCGGGGATGGAAGACCCTTCCGGGCCTGAGATTGCGGTGCCGTTGTTCGGAGGGCTGGGGCTGTTGCTTGTGGGGGCCGGGTTCGCGATCCTGTCGGAGCGCCGTTTCGCGGAGGCCGTGAAGACCTACAATACATTGCTCCCGGCCTCGACGAGCCTGGACTGGGGCTGGACACCGGAGCGGTCGCGCCTGACCTTGCGGGTGGGGTTTTAAAGTTTCATGACGCGACGCGCACGTCGTCGAAACCCGCAATGGCGATGTCTCCACGGAAGCCAATCTTCAGAAGCCCCGTTTCCGTGAGCGTCAACGCCCTCGCCCCGTTCACCGTCGCCATCGCCACGATTTCTTCCAGCGGTACCGCGGGGTAATTCTCACGGAACAACCGCATCTGCTCAAGCATCGACAGCGAATCGCCCGAGGCCAAGCTGTCGGTCCCCAAAGCCACCGGAACCCCGTGCCTCTTCAGCTTCTCGTACGGAAAGCGCGGATGCCCGAAGAAGGCGTGGCTCGAGGGGCAGTGCACCACGGTGGCCTTGCGCTTCGCCAGAATCTCCATGTCCTGATCGTCGAGCATATTCCCATGAACAATGAGGATCCCGTCGGGGAGCAACGCGTGGCTCTCCAGCCAGCGGATCGTCGTCGTGTTGCGCGGCCAGTCCGCCTGCGTGTAAATGCTCCGGCAATATGCCGCGAGCGGCCCCGTACCCGTGGCGTACAGCTCCGCTTCCTCACGGCTCTCGGCGGCGTGCAGGGTGATCGGCAGGCCGCGCTTCCGCTGCTCGTCCATCAAGAGGCGAAGCAAAGCGGGAGAGCAGGAGTAGGCCGCATGCGGCGCAAGTCCCGCGCGGAAGCGGTCGGTGTTCCCGTGTCGATCGGCAAGATTCATGGACGTCGCGAAGCGCCCTGACGCCAGCGTCGGATCCTGTCCGAGCGTCTCGACACAGGCGATGGCGTGCAGCGGGCTTTCGGCCAGCGCCGTGAGCGCCGCACCCGAGTTTCCCACGTCCAGCACCGCGACGCAGCCGCCCGAGATTAATTGTCGTACGCCTTCACGCGCCGCCGCGAGGTAATCGTTCGCGCCGAAATCGGCCGTGTGTCCCCGCAGTTGTCCGACCCATTCGGGAAAGGGCTGGCCCTTGTCGAGCTTCTCGTGCAGTCCGGTCAATTCCAGATGACAGTGGGCGTTCACGAGACCCGGAAGGATGGCGCCCTTATGGCGCCGCACGGGGATGCCTTCAGGGAGAACCCCTCCGGAGCCGAGACGCACCACGAGCCCCCCCGACACTTCGATCCATCCGTCGCGAATGGGCGGACCCTCGCCGGGGAAGAGGAGAGGTGCGGTGTGGATGAGGGAGGGCATCGGTAGGGGGTATGAGGTAAGGGGTAAAAAAGGCAGCATTGCGTTACCCCCTACCTCATACCTCCTACCTGATTGCTCACGGAAAACCGTACTTGTCCACGACCACGTTCACCGTGTCGGCGTAGTAACCTGTGCATGAGGGCAGCGTCGTGCCGTACAACGTGCGCCAGTACACGGAAATCGTGTCGCTGTTCCGGATTCTCCGGAATATGGCCGCCTGTAGTATCTCGCAGGACTCAATGGAATCGCTGCGTAGCGTGCGCGTCGGATGGCCCGCCGTGGAATCGCGATAGATGAAGCGACCATATGATTTCAGCGTGTCGACACCGTTGCGGACGTATGCAAACCCCTCCACCACGCCCGTGCCGGCAATCACCCGCAGCGAGTCCGTGAGGCTGCCTGTGCCGCGCAGGTACAGCGTCGTGCCTGCGGCGGGCGCCGTTGTCTCCACCACGGTGTCGCGTGTGCCAAGCGCACAATTCGGTACGGCGGGAAGTTCCACGCGCGCGACCGGACGCAGCGTCCGCGTCGCCCCCGAGTCCTTGGCCACCCAATCGAGCGACAGCACACGCGCGCAATCATACGCCGTTTGCAGGCCGTTCACTTCCGCCGAGAGGAAGTCTCCGGCCAACGCGTATTCGCGCGGCGGCCAGAATTTCACCGAGGTCGCACCCACGCTATCCACGACGGTGGGGGAGCGCGACGGCCATGAGTCGTCGTTGCACGCGACAAACGACATTGCAGCCGACGTGATGGCCGCAATAAGAAGGATGGAAGAGTCCGGGATTCGCTTCGGCGCGTTCATCTGGACTGTTCTCCGCTCGCATCCTCTTGCGACACCTCGGCGGGCTCGGGATCGGCTTCCAGCGCGCGCGTGCGCCAGAAGGATTCCGGATCGGCGGGGCGGCCGCCCTGCCGCACCTGCACGGTGACGGCATAGCCGTCGACTCCGGGCGGCGCGAACCCCAGATGCGAGCCCGAGCGCACGCGCACACCGCGCTTCACGCCCGCCACCGGGCGGAGCGGGCCGTAGCTTGCGTAGATCTCGCGGCCATGGTACACGCGGATGCGCGCGCCGCCGCGCGCCGAATCCACCGACATGACGCGCCCCGCCAGGACGGCGCGCACCTGCGGGGCGCCACTGGTCCAGACCGCTTCGCCCGTGGCGGGATCGGCGCGCAACGAGCCTTGCGCCAGCGGGGCGCGCGGAGGGGGATCGCCGAGGCAACCGCGCCGCGTGTCGCACCACGATTTGCCTCCCGCGCCGCGGCGGAATGCGAAGGCGCCGCCCTCATCGCGGCCGGAGAGCGCCGCCAGCTCAAGGCTCCAGTCGCCCAGCTCCGAGACCGCCGACCGGGCTTCGAGACGCAGTGCGGTTGCGCGACCCGCCAACGCGTTTTTCCAACGCCCTTTCGCGAGCAGGGCGCGGGTCTCGCCGCACAGCTCGGGAGACGCGGCATCGGCGGCCATGCAGCAAGCCGCGTCCAGGCCGCGCGGACACTGGAGCGCGAAGCGGCTGGAGTCCGGAGACCAGGCGCCGGGCAACGCCGCCACCTTCTCGGGGGACCCGAAAGTTTTGCGCCAGAGCGCTGTCGGACTCGCGACTTCACGCACGCGCGGCCAGAATTTCTCGAACTGCGTGTAGATGAGCACCGCGAGCGCGAGCAGAAGCGCGATGCGGATCACGGGAATTTTGCGGCGCGGGGGACCCGAAGGCACGAAGCGGGGACGCTTCCCGGGGCGGTAATCGCTATGCGAGAGCCTCACGGGAGGGAAAGTTACGAATTACGAGTTAGGAGTTACGAGTCAAAGGGGATGTCTGAAAATCCCGGTTCGGGGGTTTCAACGTTGGCCGCCCCCAACTCCTGATCGGGCTAAAGGCTCCGTACTCGTACCTCGTGCTCGTACTCGATTTTTTGGAATCGATTGTTCGAGTGCGAGTACGAGTTCGAGTACGATGGGGCGACTTTGAATCAGTATGCCTTATCGTCGTCCGGGATCATCCCGATCTACCTCTCCAACATCTCTCCCTCTTCCAACTCCTCTTCCACATGCCCGGGAACGGCCGGCGTGGCGGGTGCTGAAGGCGTGAGGTTGGGGGTCGAGGGGTTTCCGGAAGGCGTCACAGGAGTCGTCGGCGGCGTCGCGGCATCGCCCGGGACATAGGGCGAGGGATAGGTCGGGCGCAAGCTTTCGCGCGGGACGCTGGCCTGCGCGCCGGGGCGGAAGTTGCGGCCCTCAAAGCGGGGGAATGAGGGCGTGAAGCGGAGCGCGATGCGATGGCTCTCGTCGAGGTAGGGGTGCGCGGCGAAGGCGTAGTCGATGGCGAGAATGTTCCGCCAGTTGTATCCCATGCCGAGGCGCGCGGAGGACATCCACGTACCGGGGTAGGCCTCGTCGAAACCGGCGCGCAAGCTGAGGCCGAAATCGAAGTTGAACTCGGCGCCGACCTTGGAGGTCTTGAGCGCCGAGACGGGATCGGTGATGCCGCGCTCGCCCTCGAGGCGGGAGGCAGAGCGCGCGCCGGTTTGCACGAGGCCGGGGGTCTCGAAGCCCGCTTGCAACGAGCCGTAGAAGTAGGGCATGGCGCGGCGCGTGGACACGAACAGCGACACCTCCGGCGCCTCGTACTCGGTGGTGCCTTCGCTCCAGGTCGCTGCGGAGGGCACAAGCCCGCGCACGAAGGTCCCGAAGCGCCAGGTTCCGCCGCGCGTGTACTGGGCCATCGCGTCGCCGCGCAAGCCGTAGCCGTCCTGATCCAGCGTGCGGCGCAACAGGTGAAGGGCTCCGCCCACGTCCACGGCGTCGTCGCCGAGGGGGAAGCGGCGCGCGAAGGATCCGGTGATCATCCAGTCCGAAGTGGAGAACAAAGCATCAGGCTCCGCCGTGGGGAGATCGTCGGTCTCGGCGCGCAGCTCCACGTCGCTGACCGCATAGCGGGCGACGCCGAAGCCCAAGGTGCTGTGCGCGTTCCAGGGGATGAGCAGGGCCGCGTTGTCGAAGCGCGCCAACCCGAACTGCTCCGCGTGCGAGGTCGTGAAGGTGAAGTCATTCACGTCGTTCATGGAGGCCGGGGCGTTCACCACCGCATCCGCGCCCTGCGCGAATCCCGCGCGCGTCAGGGCCATGCCGTGGTGCCGCGCGCCGAAGCCCTCACTGGCGGTGAGGTTCACGCCCGAGGTTTGCTCCAAGGCATGGCCGGAGAGCGCCGCCCACATCAAGGCCAAAAACGGCAGGGCGGGGGACAGGCGGGAGGGACGGGCGGGTCGGCAAAGCACGGGGGTAAAGTACAAGGTGGGGCGAAGAGGCGCAACAGTACAGCAGTACAACAATACCACAATAAAACCCCCGTTAGCCATCCGGTTTATTGTTGTACTGTTGTATTGCTGTATTTCCCCGTAGTCCCTACCTTTGCCCCCATGACCCGTCCTTTTCCCCTCGTGACCGTTGGTGGCCTGCTGCGGGATGCGGCCGGAAACGCGCTGCTGGTGCGGACCCGCAAGTGGTCGGACAAGTGGGGCATCCCCGGGGGCAAGGTGGAGTATGGGGAATCCCTGGAGGCCGCCTTCCTTCGCGAAACGCGGGAGGAAACCGGCCTTGAGGCTCTGAACTCCCGTCTGGTGATGGTTCAGGAGGCGGTCGAGCATCCGGAGTTCCACCGTCCGGCGCACTTCGTCCTGCTCAACTATGTGGCCGACGTGGAAGGGGTGAAACCCGCCGTCTTCCTTAACGACGAGGCACAGGAATTTCGCTGGGTCACGCTCGCGGAATCGCGCGAGATGGATCTGAACGCCCCCACGCGGGCCTTGGTGGAGACGGTCGCCGCAGACGCGCCGACGGAAGGAATCGCATGGGCACGGTGAGCATTCGGGGACTCCGCATTTCCTGCATCGTGGGGGTCTATCCCGACGAGCGCAAGCGCGAGCAGGATTTATTCGTGGACGCGGACATGGATTTCGACTTCGCGCGCGTGGCGGAGTCCGATCACCTCGCCGACACGGTGGACTACACGACCGTGGCCGCCGAGCTCACCGAGTTCGTGCGCGCGGAGCGTTTCCAGATCATCGAGACCTTGGCCCAGCGCGCTTGCGCGCGGCTTTTGGAAAACCATCCCATCGTGCGGCGCTGCCGCCTCGTCATCCTCAAGCCCGCCGCCGTGCCGCATGCGCAGGGCGCCGTGGTCACGGTGGAACAGGAGCGGGCATGACGGCCTCCCGAAAGTGCGCGCTCGTCACCGGCGCGGCGAAGCGGCTCGGCCGCGAAATCGCCCTGCGTCTCGCGGCGGCGGGGTATTTCACCTTCGTTCATTACCGTGGCTCGCGGCGCGAGGCGGAAGCCGTGCTCAAGACGATTCGCATGCGCGGCGGCGATGGCGCGCTTGTGGCGGGCGATCTCGCCACGGCGGCGGGTGCGGGCACGGTGATCCGTTCGGTGGAGAAAATTCTCGGACCTTCGGGCCGCCTGCACGTCCTCGTCAACAATGTGGGCGTATATCAGGTGGGGCCGCTGCTGCGTTTTTCACCCGATGACTTCGACGCGGTGCTGCGCGCCAACCTGACGGGCTGCTGGCGGCTGGTGCACGGTCTGCTTTCGCGTTTCCCGCGCGGCGGCTCCATCGTCAACATCGGTTATGCGGGCGTGGAAGCCCTCTCGGGCACCACGCACAATACCGCGTACCTCATTTCCAAGACCGGCTTGCTTATCCTAACCAAGTCGCTGGCGCAGGCGCTGGGGCCGCGCGGCGTGCGCGCCAACATGGTGTCGCCCGGCATCCTTTCCAACAGCGTGGAGCTTCCCGAGAAGCCTTCGGATTTCGTGCCGCTCGGCGCGCTCGGCGACGTTTCCGACGTGACCGACGCGGTGGAATACCTCGTGGGCCCCAAGGCCCGGTACGTGACCGGCGTGAACCTCGACGTGGCGGGCGGGTACAATCTCGGCTTGCGTTCGCTCGACACGGCAGCGCCCCGCAGGGGCGAGCCACGGCTCGCCCCGACGCGTAGGGCTGCAAAGAATCCTCCGACAAAGAAATGACCGTGAAGCCCCCCCCCTTCCTCTCCGGTTACGTCGAGGGGTATTACGGCCGCTTGCTCACCTTCGACGAGCGGCTCGGCATCGTCCGCAGGCTCAAGGGCATCGGCGCGGGGCATTACCTCTACGCGCCCAAGGAAGACCTGTACCACCGCCGCGCCTGGCGCGAGCCTTACCCGGCCGCGTGGCGCGCGGAGTTCCGCGCCTTCGTGGCGCAGTCCAAAAAAATCGGCGTCACGGTCGTTCCGGGAATCGCCCCGGGCCTGAGCTACCGCTACCACAAGCGCGAGGACTACCGGACGCTCGCGCGCAAGTTGCTGTCGCTGGTCTCGGCCGGGTGTCGCGAGGCCGCGCTGCTCATGGACGATATTCCCGTGACGCTGCCTGCCGCCGACCGCAATGCGTTTCGCTCGCTGGGGGAGGCGCACGGCCTCATCCTGCAAAAGCTATGGCCCATGCTGCGCAAGCGCGGGCTGCGCCGGCTGTGGTTTTGCCCCACGGTGTACAGCGACTACTTCGCGCCGGAGGGCGTGGGCCGGAGCGCTTACCTCGAAGATCTCGCGCTGTTTCTGGAACCGGGCATCGAGCTGTTCTGGACGGGGCGCGCCATCGTGTCGCCCGATTACCGCGCCGCCGATCTCACCCCGCTGCGTCGCAAGACGGGCGTGCATCCGGTGATTTGGGACAACCTGTACGCCAATGATTATTGCCCGGGCAAGATCTTCTTGGGCCCCTTCGCGGGGCGCGGGCCCTGGTTGCGGCGGGCGACGGCGGGCATGCTGCTCAATCCCACGGGGCTCTATCACACCGACCTGTTCTTGCTCGACGTGTTCGGCGGATTCTTGTGCGGCCGTTCGCCCGTGGTGGCGTGGAAGGCGGCGCTGGCCCGAGCCGGGGTGCCGCGCGAGTTCCTGAAGGTGGCGCCTCTCTTGTCCTCGCCGTTCGGGCGCATCAAACCCTCCGCGCTCGGGCCCACGAAAGTGCGCGCGCTGCGTTCAGCCCTAAAACCTTTAATCTGGGACTGGAAGTCACCGCTGCAGCGCGAGTGGTACCCGTACCTCTATGCCCTCGATGCGGACCTGCGACTGTTGCAGACGGGCAAGGACGCGCCCGACGAAGCCTGGGTGCGGAAGAAGTATTCGCCGGTGGTGGCGGAGAGGTTGCTGGGCAAGGTGAAAGGGTAGGGGGTAATGGGTAGGAGGTAATACAGGCAATAACGGTCTTTTGTTCCTCGCCTTTTACCCACTCGTTCTTCCCTCTTCTCTTACCTCCTACCCCCTACCTCCTACCTTTTCCGCTCCCCAACAAAAAAGCCCCGCGCCGGATGTCCGGGCAGGGCTCTTTGCGAGAAGTCGAAACCGTGAAGACGTTCGGAAGCTTCGCTCCCTTTCATATTTCCGATTTCTGATTTCGGATTTTCTTCCTTACTCGTTGATCGAAATCAGCTCGACCTCGAAGATGAGCGTCGAGTTGGGGCCGATCTCGGGGCCGGCGGCCTGGGGGCCGTATGCGAGGTTGGAGGGCACGTACAGCATCCACTTGGAGCCGACGGGCATGAGCTGCAGGGCCTCGGTCCAGCCGGCGATCACGCCGTTCACCGGGAAGGTGGCGGGCTGGCCGCGCTTGATGGAGCTGTCGAATTCCTTGCCGTCGATAAGCGTGCCCTTGTAGTGCACCGTGACCATGCTGGTCAGCACCGGCTTCTTGCCGGTCCCTTCCTTGATCACCTTGTACTGCAGGCCGCTGGGCAGAACCTTGACGCCCGCTTCCTTGGCGTTCTTCGCGAGGAACTCCTCGCCGGTCTTCTTGTTGGCCTCGCCCTTCGAGCGATTGATGGAATCCGCGCGCGCCATCATCTGCTGCTGGAACAGGTTCATGATCTCGGACATCTGCTCCGGGGTCAGGATGGGCTCCTTGCCGGCGAGTTCGTCCTCGATGCCCGCGCGGAGCTTGTCGAGATCGATGACGTCGCCGTCGAGCTGCTGCTGCTTGAAGCTGCGGCCGATGTTCTGGCCGATGATGTAGCTGACCTTGTCCTTTTGCGTTTCCAGCTTGGTCTCTCCCTTGTTGCAGGCCATGATGAAAAGGCCTGCCAGGCCGAGGGCAAGGAGGCGCACAGTCGTCTTCATGTATTCTCCGTTTTCGGGCCGGGTCGCCCGGCGTGTGAGGAGGGGGAAGGTACAAAAAGAGAGGTTCGGGTTCGGGGCAACGCAGAATCCTCCCGAACTCGTGCCGAAGTCATGAGGCCGCATGCCGGCCGAATCACCGTCCAGAGCATGGTCCACGGAGAATCCCGAACCCCCTCCTCCCTGCTATCTTTCCCCGAAAATCCCCCAAATCCCCAATCAGGAGGCTGCCGTGTCCGTTCAGCGCGAAAACATTTCCACCGGTTCCAAGTGGGAACCCATCTTGGGTTATTCCCGCGCCGTGAAGGTGGGGAACGTGGTGTATGTGGCGGGAACCACGGGCGCGGACGCCGACGGCAAGTTTGCTCCCGACGCGGGCGCCCAGACCCGGCAGGCGCTGAAGAACATCCTCGCGGGGCTCGAGAAGGCGGGGGCCAAGGCGACGGATGTGGTGCGCACACGCATCTTCGCGACCGACATTTCGCAGTGGGAGGCCATCGGTCGCGCGCATGGCGAGGTGTTCGGCGAAATCCGTCCGGCGATGGCGATGGTCGAGGTGAGCAAGCTCATCGACCCGGCCATGCTCGTCGAAATCGAGGCCGACGCCGTCATCACCGCATAACCTTCGCGAAACGACCGATGTCCTTTCCGTCGCTTCGCGCCGCCGTCGACGCCCTTGAGCGCAAGGGCTGGCTGCGACGCGTGACGGAGGAGGTCGATCCGCACCTCGAGATGGCGGAGATCCACCGCCGCGTGTACGATGCGGGCGGGCCCGCGTTGTACTTCGAGCGCGTGAAGGGCTCGCCGTTCCCGGCCGTCTCCAATTTGTTCGGCACACGCGAACGCGCCTTGTTCCTGTTCGGCGACGGCGTGAAACGCGCGGCAGGGCTGGCAAAACTCAAGGCCGATCCTGGCGCCGCCCTACGCCATCCGTTCCGTGCCGTGTCGATCCTATGGGGCGCGCGCACGGGGCTGCCGCTTCCCTCGGTGAATCCCGCCGTGGCGTGGAGAGAGACATCCTTGTCGGCCTTGCCGCAAATCGTCTCGTGGCCGAAGGACGGCGGCGCGTTCGTCACGCTGCCGCAAGTGTACACCGAGCATCCCGACCGTCCCGGTCTGTGGAAATCGAATCTGGGCATGTACCGCATTCAGATCTCCGGCGGTGCGTACGCGCAGGATCATGAGGCGGGGATGCACTATCAGCTTCATCGCGGCATCGGCGTGCATCACCACGCAGCCTTGCGTCGTGGCGAAATGCTGAAGGTCAGCATTTTCGTGGGTGGGCCGCCTGCGCATTCCCTTGCGGCCGTCATGCCGCTGCCCGAGGGGATTCCCGAGGTGCTCTTCGGCGGCGTGCTGGCGGGCCGGCACTTTCGTTATGCCCGCAAGGACGGACACCTGCTGTCCGCCGACGCGGACTTCTGCATCACAGGCACCGTTGAACCGGGACGTCTGAAACCTGAGGGGCCGTTCGGCGATCACATCGGCTATTACAGCCTGGCGCACGACTTTCCGGTTCTGACGATCGACAAGGTGTATCATCGCCGGGACGCGATCTGGCCTTTCACGGTCGTGGGCCGCCCGCCGCAGGAGGACGCACAACTCGCCGCGCTCATCCACGAAATCGCCGACGGGGCCCTCTCCGCCGAGATTCCCGGCTTGCGCGCGGTGCACGCGGTGGAGGCCGCAGGCGTGCATCCGCTGCTCCTCGCCGTGGCGGACGATCGCTACGCGCCTTTCCTGCCCCGCAAGCCCCGCGAGCTGCATACCATCGGGCACGCGATGCTGGGCTACGGGCAGATGTCGCTGGCCAAATATCTGTTCGTGGCGGCGCACGAGGACAATCCGGGACTCAACATCCGGAATGTGGGGGCGTTCTTCGATCATCTGCTGCGCCGGGTCTCGTGGGAGTCGTCCCTGCACTTTGTGACGCGCACAACGATGGATACGCTCGATTACAGCGGCGGTGCGCTCAACGAGGGCTCCAAGCTGCTGGTGCCCGTCTCCGGTGCGCCGCGCCGCGAGCTGGCGGATTCGGTTCCGGAGGCGCTGCTCGCCATTTGGCCCGACGACTGGTCGAAACCGCGCGTGGTGATGCCGGGTGTGCTGGTCTTCGGCGGCGCGGCGTACGCTTCGGCGGACCCGCGGGACTCCAAGGCCTTCGCGCAGCAGGTGGAGCGTTTCTCGCAGCGTATTCAGGACGCGGGCGGATTGTCCGCCGCACTCGATCAGCTGCCGCTCTGGGTACTCTGCGACGATCCGGATTTCGCGGCGGCGAGCTTGGACAACTGGCTGTGGGTGACCTTCACCCGCTCCGATCCGGCCCGCGACGTGCACGGCGTCGATGCGTTTACGGAGGACAAGCATTGGGGCTGTCGCGGGCCTCTGGTCATCGACGCGCGCATCAAGCCGTGGCACGCACCGGTGCTCGAGGCGGATACGGAGGTGGCGCGGCGCATCGAGCGGCTTGGAAGCCTCAAGGGGCTGCTTTAGTTTTTTCCCCGCGCCCCAAGCGGTGGCGCCGTTGGCCTATACGGAACGATGGACGCGGGCGCCCATGACTTTGTGCAACAAAAAAGCCCCCGGGTTTCCCCGGAGGCTCCTCTCAGCCCCGAATGAACGGTATCGTCAGCCTGCTTGCAGACTACTTCCAGCTCGACGCGAAATCCTTCGCGTAGGTCTTGAAGTCGATCGGATCGCGACCGGTCAATTCCTTCACGGCGCCGTTCTTCACCGCGCTGTAGCCCGCCTTCAGGAAGCCCAGCAGCGCGAGCAGCAGCTCGGTGTAGTCCGCCGGCACGCCCCAGCCCAGCAGCGTCTGGCGCAGCTCGTCGGGATCGATGTCGTGATAGACCACCGGCTTGCCCAGCGTGTCGGAGAGGATCGCCGCCACCTCGGCGTGGGTGAGCAGCTCGGGGCCCGTGATCGTGAACGCCTCGCCGTTGCGCGAGTCGTCCGTCAGCAGCTTCGCCGCCACGGCGGCGATGTCGCGCGCGTCGATGAACGCGGCCTTGCCCTCGCCCGCGGGCAGGCGGATCTGCCCGGCCGACTGGATGCCGTGCACCCAGAAGGTGTTGAAGTTCTGCATGAACCAGCTCGGGCGGACGATGTTGAACGGCACGCCGGAGGCCTCGAGGTCGAGCTCCGCGCGGCGCAGCGGGGAGTCGGGCGCGTGCTCCACGCCGATCGCCGTCATGAGCACGACCTTCTTCAGGCCGTTCGCCTTGGCGCGCGCGATCAGCGGTGCAAGGATGGCGTATTGGTCGGCGAAACCGCCGGGGGAGAGGAAGAATGCGCGATCGATGCCCGTGAAGGCGGCGTCGAGGCCGGCACCCGTGACCAGATTGACTTGCGCCTGCTCCGCACCGGTGGCGGGCTTGCTGGTGGTGACGCGCACGGCATGACCTTGAGACTTGAGCTGGGCGACGAGTTCCGAGCCGACCTTGCCCGATGCGCCGACGATGAGAATGGGTTTCGACATGAGAACTCCTTGCTGGAAATGATCAGTTGTCATGACTCCGACCGCGCCACGCTATTCAGGCTTGGGGGCCATTAAATGTCAATATAGTCGTTGAAACGAATAAATGGGTCGCGAATTCGGGAAATTCTCGATTTTATTCGAATTCGGCAAAAATCGAGGAGAATTGGAGGGGTGGAAAGAACGTGGATTCCTATTTTTCCCCTTCCCATGATTCAATCTGGCCAAAAGACCGCCGGGGCGGTGCTTCCCGACAATCCGCCCTACATGGCCGACCGATTCGCGCCGTCGCGCCGTAAGACGATTCCCGTGCGCATCGGCAACCGCTGGGTAGGTGGAGAACACCCCATTCTGGTCCAGTCGATGACGACCACGAACACCAAGGACATCGACGCGACCGTGATGCAGACGCTCGAGCTGTGGAACGCAGGTTGCGAGCTCATCCGCATCACCACGCCCACCGCCAAGGACGCGGAGTGCCTGAAGGACATCGTGGCCAAGGTGCGCGCAGCGGGTTGCGATGCGCCGATCTCCGCCGATATCCACTTCCAGCCGCGCGCGGCGCACGAGGCCGTGAAGTGGGCGGACAAGGTGCGTATCAACCCGGGCAACTTCGTCGACTCGAAGGCCGCAGGCGAGATGAAGGAATACGACGAGGCCTCGTTCGACGCGGGCGTGCTCAAGGTGCGCGAGACCTTTGCGCCTCTGGTGCGCGAAGCCAAGGCGCGCGGTGTGGCGCTGCGCATCGGCACCAACCACGGATCGCTTTCCGACCGCATCATGTGGAAGCACGGCGACACCGTGGAGGGCATGGTCGAGTCCGCGCTCGAGTACCTGCGCGTGTGCGAGGAAGAGGACTTCGACCAGATCGTGTTCTCGATGAAGTCCAGCAATCCGCGAGTCGCCATTCAGGCCTATCGTCTTCTGGCCTACCGTCTTGAGGCGGGTGGCCATAAGCCGTATCCTTTCCACGTGGGCGTGACCGAGGCGGGCGATGGCGAGGACGGCCGCCTGAAGTCGTCGGTGGGCATCGGCGCGCTTCTGCGCGACGGCCTTGGCGACACCATCCGCGTGTCGCTCACCGAAAACCCCGTCCATGAAGTGCCGGTGGCGCACGCGCTCGTGAGACTGTGCGACGCGGCGAAGATTCCGGCGGTGCCCGCGATCGGGGAGTCGGTTTCTTTCTACAACTACCAGCGCCGCGAGACGAACCTTGTGGAAGTCACGCGGGGGGTCGCTGCGGGCGGCAGGGAACCGGTGAGAGTCGGGGTCGATGCTTTCCCGGCGTCCGAGGCGATGCCGAAAGGGGACCGCAAGGCGGAGTGGATTGACGGTGACCTGAAGTCCGAGATCCGCATACGTGCCGCCGCCGAACTGGACGCGCACGAGCAGGCGGTCGCATCCGACGCGTCCGTGTGGTCCGTCGATCCCGCCGTCGGCAATCTGCCGGGGCTGTATCGTCATCTGGCCGCTTGGCTCGACGCCCGCGGCCGCAAGGATCTGATTCTCCTGCGCGACCGCACCGACGGCACTCCGGAAGGCAATATGGCCGCCGCTTCGCGGCTTGGAGCGATCCTTGCCGACGGCATCGGCGATCTGATCCACATCCACAGCGATGCCGGCGCGAAGGCCGCCCTCAACCTCGCGTACGATATTCTGCAGGCGGCCGCGGTGCGCCGCAGCAAGCCCGAGTACGTGGCCTGCCCCGGTTGCGGCCGGACGCTGTTCGATCTCCAGAGCACGACGCAGCGTATCCGCGCCAAGACGGCTCACCTCAAGAATATCTCCATCGCCGTGATGGGTTGCATCGTGAACGGCCCCGGCGAAATGGCCGATGCCGACTTCGGCTATGTGGGCGGCGCGCCGAACAAGGTCAGCCTTTATGTCGGCCGCGAATGCGTGCAGAAGAACATCCCCGAGGACGAGGCGCCGGAGGCGCTGGTGACTTTGATCAAGGCCCATGGGCGGTGGATCGACCCGATGTAATGGAACCGTAGGGCCAATTCATGAATTGGCCCTACGCCACCGCCCGAAATAAATCATGCCGCAATTCGCCGTCGTCCTGTCCAATCCCGAGACTCCCGAGAACATCGGCTTTGTGGCGCGATCGATGGCCGCGTACGGTTTCGCCGACCTGCGCCTCGTGGGGATCGATCCGATTCCCGAGGATCCGAAGTTGAACAAGGCCTGGTGGACGACCTGCGGCGGCGAGGACGTGCTGCGCCATGCGAAGTATTACCCCGACGTGACCGCTGCGGTGGCCGACTGCGCGCAGGCGCTCGGCTTCACCAAGCGTGTGCGCGACCGCTCGCAGCGACTGTTCGACTTCAGCGACATGCTCGCGCGCCGAGACGGCGGGCTCGACCCCGCGCACCCGCATTTCCACCAACTTCCGGTTTTGACACCGGAGAAACCCGGACAGGTCGGGTCTTCGGAGAACTCCCCCCGCACCGCGTTGGTGTTCGGCTGTGAATCCAAGGGGCTGCTCCACGAGGAGACACTGGCCATGACGCACTTGGTTCGCATCGCGCTGGAAGCCGAGGACATGAGCCTGAACCTTTCGCACGCGGTGACCGTAGTGCTGCACGGGATCTCGAGTCCTGCGATCAAGAAAGGCCCGCTGAGCCACCCGCATGCGGGGCCTGCTGCCACGTTGGAGGAATCGTCGGAGGCTCTTGCGGAGTTCCTCGACGCGCTCGACGCGACGGGCTACCTCGGCAAGGGCGGCAAAGAGTCCGCCCGTGTCGAGAAGGTGAGCGTGTTGTGGAAGCGCTTGCGACCCACGGCGCGTGAGGTCGATTTCATCCGCGGGGCGCTCAAGGCCTTGGCGGGAACCCCATCGAAGCGGAAAGGAAACGCCGCAGTCGAGCGCAACCAATACGAGGAGGATGTCGTCGCATGAGCTTGACCATTGAAAAGACGCCTATCGAAGGGCTGCTGGTACTGAAGCCGTGGGTGCATCGCGACCCCCGAGGGTTCTTCGTGGAGAGCTATAACTGCGACACGTTTGCGCGAGCAGGGATCGACACGGTGTTCGTGCAGGACAATCACAGTCGTTCCTCCGCCGGGACGCTACGCGGGCTTCATTTCCAGGCGGGTTCCGGCCAGATCAAGCTGGTCCGTTGCACTTTGGGCCGGGTGTGGGATGTGGCGGTGGACATTCGTCCGGGAAGCGCAACCTTCGGCAAGCACTTCGGAGTCGAGTTGACGCCGGATGATTGTGCGATGTTCTATGTGCCGGCCGGGTTTGCGCACGGGTTTCTCGCGTTGTCGGAAATGGCGGAGCTGCAATACAAGTGCTCTACTGTGTACGACCCGGCGATCGAGACCGGAATCAAATGGGACGATCCCGATTTGAGCGTGCCGTGGCCTCTGGATCGCGTCAGGGGAATGCCCCTTCTTTCGCAACGGGATCTCACCAACCGCTCTTTCCGGCAATGGAAGGCTGACGAGGGGATTTAGCGAGCGGGTTTTTCCACCCCGTAGCGCAGCGTCGCGAATCCAGCCCCGTATTGCCGCGCGGCAAGCAAGCGCAACGGGGGCGTGACGACGCGGCGAGGCAGCAGCGGCATGCCCGATCCGAGCGTCACCGAAGCGAATGTGATCACCAGTTCGTCGAGCAATCCGGCGTCGTAAAACTTCCCCGCCAATTCGCCGCCGCCCACAACCCAGATGTCTTTTCCACCCGCCGCCTGTGACATTTCTGTGTGGACTGGCCGGACATCGCCGTTCACGAAGCGGATATCGGCGCCGGGGACGTCGCGGAGCTTGCGGGATGAGAATACCCACGTCGGTTGCGTGTAGAACCACGGGTCGGGCGTCTTGGCCGGATCCTCGGGATAGATGTGGTGCCGCAGCAGCCATTCATAAGTCGACGAGCCCATGGCGAGCGCCCCAATGCCCTTGATGAATTCTTCGTAGTGATCTTCTCCCGCGGGCATTTCGGTGAACTGGAACAACCATTCCAGCGAGTGCTTCTCGTCGGCGAGAAACCCGTCGAGGGAGGACGCGGTGTAGTAAATGGTTTTCATGTGGGGTTCTCCAAGCACAATACTTCGCAGTTGGTGGTTGATTAGGGCGTGGGATGGCTCTTCGTCGTTGGTAGTTGGTGAGACGTTTCGATAGCGGATTACTGATGGCGGGTGAATCAAAAGGACGCTGTGAATCACCAACCACCAACTACGAAGAATGGTCTACAGCGACGCCAACAACCACCAACTCCTGGTTTTCCACGGAATTTTCAGATCTCAATCTCCAACCCGTCCCATGCCAAACGGATCTCCGGCGGCAGGCGGGCTTCCGTCGCCTCGTGTCCCAGCAGGTGGCACATGTGGATGAACCATGTTTGCGGCGCCGCGATGCTTTTCGCGTATTCCACCGCAGCGTCGAAGTGCAGGTGCGTCGAGTGCGGCTGGTCACGCAGGCAGTCGAGCGCGAGAACCTTGATGCCCTTCATGAGGGCGATGGTCGAGTCCGGAATCTCCGTCACGTCGGTGATGAAGGCGAAGTCGTTCACGCGCCAGCCGAGGATGGGCTCTGGACCGTGCATCACCGGAAGCGGCGTCACCATCCAGTCCCCGATGCGGAACGGGCCGGCGTTCGGCGCCACCACGCGCACGTCGTATTGGGGGGCGCCGCCCCCGTATTCCTTGGGTGGGGCGAAGGCGTAATCGAAGCGGCGGCGCACGTCGTCGAACGTGCGGGTGTCCCCGTACAGGACAGTCGGTTTTCCCGTCACCTGCGAGAAGATGCGCAGGTCGTCGAGGCCTGAGACATGGTCTGAATGTGCGTGCGTGAGCAGCGCGGCATCGAGCCGGTCCATGCCGTGCCGCAAGGCTCCTTGGCGGAAATCCCCGGAGACGTCGATCGCGAGGGAGTGACGGCCGTCACGCAGCCAAATGCCCGTGCGATTTCGCTTGTCGCGGGGATCCGGCGAGAGGCAAACCGCACAGCGACAGCCAATGACGGGCACGCCATGCGAGGTCCCGGTTCCCAGAAACGCGATTTTCATGCCCGGAAAAGTAACCGGCATGAACCTGAAAATGCGTGACGGCCGTCACCTGTGTTTTTCCCCGATACCGTTAGGTTGCCCTTGATCCCGGGAATCACACGCCGGGACAAGGAGGCTCTATGTCGACGCAATCTGTTTTTCGGAAATCGTTTCTTTTCATGTCTCCCGGAGCGCTGCTGCTTGCCGCATGCTTCTTCGGTCAGGAAGGGGGTGCGGACGGTGGAAGCGTCGGCGCTGCCGGCGTTTCGGTCGAGTTGCAGGTGCTTCCGGCTGCGCTGGCGAAACCGGGGGCCGCGCAAGCCGTTCGTCCCGTGGATTCCGCCGACGTGCGCGTCAGCGCAGCGGGACTGGACACCCTTCGCTTCGGCTTCGGAGGCTCGCCGCAGATCTTGTCGCTGCTCGACCTTCCGCCCGGATCCGCGCGGCGTTTCGATGTGCGCTTGTACGCCGGGGGAAAGCTCTTGTACGCCGGGAACGCCACCACGGACCTGGTGACCGATCGCAAGAATGCCGTGACGGTGCATTGCCTGCCCGAGTTTTCGCGGCTCACGGCCAGCGTGCACGTCCCCGCCGATTTCCCCAAAACCATTGCGGGGGGTGAGCTGCGGTTGTGGAACGCGGAAGGCGTTTATACGGCCTCTCCCGTGACGGCGGGTGAACTCAGGAACTTCCGTGTCGAGGAGATCCCCGGGGATCGCGACTACGCGGTGTCGATCGCGCTTTGGGGTACGACGGGGGACACGCTGGCCAAAGGATACAAGGGGGATCTGCGCATTCCCAAGGGACAGAATGTCGCCTTGGTGCTCCCCCTGACCTTGACATTTCCCCAGCTTGCGCTCACGATGACGGTGGGGGATCCGCGCACCACCACGCTCGTGCTGGCGTTGCCGGGCGGACGCCGTGTTCCTTCCGCATTCGGAGATGCCGTGTTCACGGAAGTTTATCCGATTCCAACCACCGAGGAAGGAGGCGACAACGGCGAATGGCTCGAGCTGTTCAACCGCTCGGCGGATACGCTGGACCTTGCCGGGTGCCAACTGGTGCGCGATGCGGGCACAGGAACCGGAATGTATCTGGCGTTGCCGGCGGGCACAGTCGTTGCTCCGGGAAGGACTCTGGTGGTGGGCCGTAGCGCGGTGTCCTTCGCGCAAGTGACGCAGACGGGAGGTCTCACGCTCACCAACACGTCCGCACGGCTCGAGTTCGCGTGCGGGGGTGTCAAGATGGACACGCTGCGCTATTCCGTGACGACCTCCGATACCCTTTCCGCGCGCGTCGCCACGGGCAAGGCGGCAAGCCTCAAACCCTCGCGGCTGGGCAAGCGGACAGGCGCCGATGCGTGGTGCCTGGCAAGCTCAAATCCCGGGGCAGGGGAGTATGTCACGACGCCGGGCGCGCTTGCAGGAGGATGCGGCGAGTAAGGGGATGATTCGGCCCAAGGGCCTCATGCCTGCGGCGCACGAATCGTCCCGTGCAGGAGCGCGTGGATACCGAGGGAAACGCGATGCTGGAGGGTCAGCTTTCCGCCAGCGTCGCCTCGATCTCCGCGCGTTTGGTCAATCCCGAGGAGAATCCGAAGATTCCGTAGATCAGCAGGAGCAAGTACAGGTATTCCGGAAAAATCATCCCGAAGCCGCAGAGGTAACCGATGAAGACGTTGCCGATTTGCAATGCGTTCACGGCCTTGTTCGGACGGCGCGCCAGCTTGGGGAGGTACAGCGGGCTCACCATCAGCAAGCCGGTCAGAATGAGCAGTAGCGGCAGGATGGTCAGGCTGAAGGGAAAGGCGCCGGCCATCGAGTACTTGGAATGCAGGATGACGCTGAGAGCGACGAAGCCCCCCGCGAAGGTCGAGGGTAAACCGTTGAACCAGTCCTTGAGGCCATCGGAATCCACGGCGTTATAGCGCGCGAGACGCAGCGCCGCGCACAGGACGTACACCGAGAGCGCCGCGATCATCAGGGGGCGATGCGCCGCGGCCCACTCAGGGGCGGCGGAATGCAGGTAGTAGTACACGAGAAGCGCGGGCGCCACACCGAAGGCGACCAGATCGGCCAGGCTGTCGAACTGCGCTCCGAACTCTGAAGACGCATTGAGCAGCTTGGCCATGAAGCCGTCCAGCTTGTCGAGCAAGACGCACCACGTGATCATCCAGGCGGCCAGCACCAGCGGCGTCTTCCCGAATCCGAGCACGGAGCGTCCGCCGCGTTCAGGGATCAGCGATTCGGCCATCAGCAGGATGGCATAGATGCCGATCAGGAAGTTGAGGCCCGTAAACAGGTTGGGAACGAGGAATTTCTTCTGGACCATGGGGACTCCCGGGACAACGGGGGGAAGGTAGAAAGGGAGAAAACTGAAATATGAAATGTGAAATCCGATTTACAAGGCGCAAGGCCACGGACCCAGCGGTTTGGCATGCTCGTGCTACTTCAATCGGCTTCCCGGAATTTTTCAGCTTTCATATTTCAGGTTTCAGCTTTTATTTCGCGGGAAAAGCCAAGATGAAGTTATCCTGGGTCGAGACCGCGATGACGGCGCCCGCCAGTGACGGGGTTCCGGGCATGTCGGTGAGCGGGAACTTGCGAAGTAGCGCGTGGGTCAGGGAACGGTGTTCCAGCGCGGGCTCCGCGGTGCCGACCCAATAACCGTCGCCGACCAAAAGGGGGCGGTTGAACAGGTAGGTCGGGATTTGCGCCTGCGCCTGCGCGATGCCCGTTCTTCCGTGCAGGTTGAGCAGGCGCTTGGAAGCCGTGCCGACCAAGATCACCTGATCGCCGCGTCCGGACATGCTGAAGATCTGTTCGCCCATATCCTGTTGCCATGCGATGGAGCCGCGGGTTCTGTCCACGGCGACGATCAGGCCCTCGTTGTAACCTGCGTAGGCGAAGTCCCGGCCTGCGTGCGCCTCGGTGATGGTTCCGGGGGGCATGGGCATGGTCTTGAGCGGCTTGCCGTCCGTCAGGCGGAGGCGGTGCCACGCGCCTTCGATTTCGAAAGCATCGGCCTCGTCGGGCGAGCCGCCGCGGGCCAGCAGCACTCCGCCGCGCCCGAGTCGCACTTCCCACACCGTCGCGCGCGACGCCGGGTCGAGCAGTTGCACGTTTCCGTTCCAGTCGCTGAGGAGCAGGCCGCGCGGCGTCGTCACCGCGGCGCACACGGGGTTGCGCAGCGGGATTTGCGCGAGGATGCCCGCGCCCGCCGCCGGAACCATTTGGTAGAGGCGGGTGGGGGAGGAGACGAGCAAGGTGTCGCCGAGCCAGACGGCGACCTTTTGATCAAGCGGCTCGGGGAAACGGAAGCTGCCCTTGAACGCGCCGGTGCGGTTTTCGAGCACGATCAAGGTGCGGTTGTCGTTCTCCACGTAGAAGGAAAAGCGCGCGCCTCCGGTGAGCACGGGAAAGAAGCGCGGGCCGGGCTGACGCTTCCAGGCCCACGCCGCGCCGAGGCCGGAGGCGAGCCCGGACAAGGCGGGATCGGCGCTCCATGCCGCGGTGGCGGGCGAGCGCGCGGCCTGCTTCCAGGCGCGCGCCTGCTCGGCGCGTGAGGCGCCTGTCGCGGGGAGGATGCCGGCCTTTTCGCGCCAGGCTGCACCGTTGCCCGGCTCCAGAGCCAGAAGCGCGTCCAGCGCCTTGAGCGCCCCGCGCGTGTCGCCGCGGGCGCGCAGATCGCGCGCGCGCCGAAGCTGCGGGTCGCGACCGCTGCCCGCGACGCGCAGCAGCGCCCGGTTCAGCCGCGTGCGCGTGCCGTCGGCGCTCTGTACCACGATCCAGTCGCGACCGGGCAGCAGCACGGGCTCTTCGCCCTCGCGCGCGGGCTCGTAGGCGTAGAGCGCGCGTCCGCGCTCGTCCAGGGCGAGCAAGGTGCGCGCGTGCGTGAGCACGAGCAACTCGCCGTCGTGCCAGCGCAGCGTCGAGGCGGCCTCGTCACGCTGCCAGTCGGGTTGCCCGTTGCGCAGGGCCAGTGCGCGGAGCGGGCCGTCGGCGACGGCGACGAAGGCGTGCCCCCGACCCAGTGCGACGGGATCCTGCAGCCCCGCGGGATAGGCCCAGAGCGGGGCGTCGAAAGCGGGGCCGCGGCGCGCCTCGATGTGATCGCTATAGCGGACGAGAAGGTAATCGCCCGCGATCAGGGCGTCGGAGGGCGCCTCGGCACCGGGCGGGAGCGCGGTGACGGCGCGGCGCGCGAGATCGACACGGTACAGGCCGCGTCCCGGGCACGCCAGCACGCCTTGGCGCGCGCGGGCTTCCACGGGCCGCCACGCGCATCCGGGACCGGGTAGCGGATGTTGAAGCAGGATGCGGCCGACGCGCATGTGACGCAGCTCGCGCGCGCCGGTCACGAGGAACTCCCCGGATTCCCCGGCGAGCAGCGCGCCTTCCTCGGCGAGGAAGCGCTCCAGCACGGTCTCGGGCGCGAACGCGGGCGCGCGACGCAGGAGCACCCGCTGCCGATTCGCTTGCCTCGTGAGCACGCGATCGGGCGCGGCGTCGAGCACTTCCTCGTCGGCGCCCAAGGCCGCGTTCATCGGATGCAAAAGACCTTGCGCGTCCTGCGTGAAGAGGCGCGGCGCGCCGCTCCCTTCCTCCACGAGGACGTATCCGGTGCCTCCGGGGACCGGGCCCTCGAAGACACGCGCGGGCAGCCCGCGCATCTTTCCGGCCTCGCGGAAAGGGCGCACCGCATCGGGGTCGAGCAGCAGCAGTCGCGCCACCGCGCGGCGACGCTGCGCGGTTTCCAGGCCGCCGGCGTCGAGGGCCTCACGGTACAGCCGCGCGGCGCCGACGGCGTCGCCGCGCTCCTCAAGGAAGCCCGCGCGCAGGTAGCGCGCCTGGGCGCGCACGCCGGCGTCGGCGGATTTTTCGAGCCGCTCCAGTTCGCGCCGCGCCTGCGCGGTGTCACCTTCGACGGCGTGCAGGTAGCGGGCGGCCTCGAGCGCGCGCAGATCCTGCGCGCGGCGGACGGCCGCCTCGTCCGCGCGCGCGGCGCCGGGAACGGCGAGCGCGCACAGGGCGAGGACCGCAGGGAACCACCCCGGCGCCGACGGGCCCGCGAAGAAACGCCCCCGCTTGTCCACGTTTTTTGTCATCCGAATCTTCTCAGCATTTTCTCACTCTGCGGAGGGCGAACCCTCGGGATCGAACTTGTAACCCGCCCCGCGCACGCTCTTGATCCAGACGGGGTGTGCGGCGTCCGCTTCCAGCTTTTGCCGCAGCTTGAGGATCTGGTTGTCGACCGTGCGCGTGGTGGGCATGTTGTCGGGGGTGTAGCCCCAGATGGCCTGCAGCAAATCCTCGCGCGAGACCACCTCGCCGGCGCGGGCCGCGAGATAGCGCAGGATCTGGAATTCCTTGGCCGACAGCTCGACGGAATGCCCATCGCGTGTCGCCTCGTAGCGGCGGAAGTCCACCCGCACGGGCCCGAACTCGAGCGTGTCGGGTCCCGCCGCGGCCGGAGACTCGCCGCGACGCCGCAGCCGCGTCTTGATGCGGGCCAGCAGCTCCGAGACGCTGAAGGGCTTGGTGATATAGTCGTCGGCGCCCATTTCAAGCCCGGCGATCTTGGACAGTTCCTCGTTCTTGGCCGTGAGCATGATCACGAAAACATCGGGATGATGCTTGCGGAGGTGGCGGCACACGTCGAAGCCGCTCGACTTGGGCAGCATGAGATCGAGCAGCACCAGATGCGGCTTCCATTGCCGAGCCTTCTCGAGCGCGGCCTCGCCGTCCGCCACGGCGGCGGTCTCGTATCCCTCGATTTCCAGCAGGTCGAGGAGCCCGGCCCGGATGGACTCCTCGTCCTCCACGATCAGAATGCGGTGCATGAATGGTCCTTTCCGGTCTCAGGTCTTCCGCGGGAAGACGACGGTCATTTCGGTTCCTTCGCCCACCGTGCTCCGCACGCGGATGACGGCGCCATGCGCGTCGGCGATGCGCTTCACCAGCGCGAGGCCGAGGCCGCTGCCCCGGGTCGCGCGCGTCATTTCGTCTCCCGCGCGCCAGAAGCGATCGAACATGCGCGCCTGATCCTCCGGGGCGATGCCGATGCCTTGGTCGGCCACGCGCAGGACAATCTCCTCGTTTCCGGCCGAGACTTCCAGCGTGACGGCGGTGTCCGGGCGGGAATACTTGAGGGCGTTCTCGAGCAGGTTCTGCGCGACGGAGCGTAAGGCTTCGCGGTCGGCCTTCAGCACGGCCGAGGGCGCGATCCGCTGCACAAGGCGGATACCGGCGCGCGCATATCCCTCCGAGAGCAGCGCGGCGGACTCGCGCGCAACCTCGGAAAGGTCCACCTCCTCGATGCGGAGGCTTTCGGGGTTCTCCTCGAGGCGCGTGTAGGAGAGGATGCCCTCGATCATGCCCTGCAGTCGCTCGGCCTCGGTGCCGATACGGCCCGCGTAGGCGGCGCTGCGTCCCTCGGGCGCGCGGCCGCTGGCGAGCATCTCCGCGAACATGCGGATGGACGTGAGCGGGGTCTTGAGCTCGTGCGACACGGCCGAGAGGAAGTTGGACTTCATGGTCACGAGCCGCTGCGCGTCGTCAAGGCCCTTGAACAGCACGGCGATGCCCGCGAGCAGCGACACCAGCGAGAAGCCCAGCAGCACGTACTGCAGCACGATGCGCCGCCGTCCCTGCACCATGATCTCCTCGGCGGGGCGCTTGTAGATCACGACGCGCCAGGCGGGGAAGCGATCCTCGAGCGAGCGCTCCAACGCGGTCTCGCGATCGCGCGGCCGGGGCGCGCCGAGCACGAGCGCGTCGCGCGCGTCGAAGACGGAGTAGTCCGCGTCGCGCCACGCCTGACGGCGTCCACGCCCGAGCTCGGCGCGCACGGCGGCCGCGAATACGCCCTCGTCGAGGCGCGCGAGCACCTGGGTGCCGCCCTCGATCCACGGGAAACGGATCAGGAGGTAGGCGTCGCCGCCGTGGTACTGCGCCCGCAGCGAATCGCCGGGGAGGTACGGCAGATCGCGGAGGACCTCGGAAGGCGGATCGGCCCAGGCGTCCGCCACCGCGTCCGCGTTGGCGAGGAAGGCGGCGATGCGCTGGTGCAAGGCGAAGAACTCGCCGCGCGCGTCGCGGGGCAGATCCTCGCGCGCGGTCATGAGCCCGGCAACCTCGGCGAGGTAGAAGCCGGTGCGGTGATGCGACTCGGGATCGGGCGAGGCGAGCAGATCCTGCACCAACGCGCGCGCCGCCGCGACGGCCTCGCGCGAGGCGCCCAGTTGAAGCAGACCTTTGAGCTCGAGCAACCGATAACCGCGGCGCGCCTCGCCGTCGGGGCCTGTGGCCGTCAGGCTGTCGGGGCCGTGCAGGAGCTGGCGCAGGGCGCGCAAGGCCGCAGCATGGCGCCCGGCGCGCCAGTCTTCGCGCACGGTCTTTTCCAGCGCGCGGCGCGGGCCGGGAGCGGGGGGGAGACTGTCGGCGCGCGCGGCATCGCTTCGGGGAAGCGGGGGGAAGACGGGGTCCTCATCGCGGAACACCACGAGAGAGTGGATCATCGGGTTGTCGAGCAGACGCGCGGCGAGCGCCCATGCCGCGAGCGGGGTCTCGGCGCTGCCGCCCTCGGCTAGTGCGGCGCGCAGGCGATCGAAATGGGCTTGTTGCGTCTTGCGCAGCGTTTCCTCCAGCGCGTCCGCGAATTGCTCGTTGCGCGCCTCTTGCGATTTTTCCAGCAGCAGGCGCTCGTCCTTGACCGAGCGGAAGCTCAGGTAGGCGAGGATGAGGCCCGGGAGGAGAACGGGGCCGGCGAGCAGGAGGAGGCGGCGACGGTGCGGTTTCACGCGGGGCTTTGTGCAGGGTTCTGGGGCCGCCTCAGAACAGCGCCGACTCCAGCGCGGCGAGCAGGGGATCCCCGAGGCGCGCGTACACGAAGTCGCGGGCGAAGGGCAGGTTGTACGCTTCGAGGCAGAGCAGGACCATGCAGGCCACGAAACCCGCGACGAAGCCCCCGAACCCGTAGTAGAAAAGGGCGAACACGCCGCGCCGCGGTTCCCGGCTGCGAGGATTGATCAGCAGCCGATAAAGCAGGGAAATGAGGCGGTGGGTGAAGCGCACGGAGGAAAGTTACGAATTACGAGTTTCGAATTTCGAGCAAAAACACAGGAGTGTCCGCGCTCGTGACTCGTAATTCGTAACTCGTGCTTCCCTGACTTCTCTTACAGCCGTGAAATCATGCGGGTTTCGAGCACCCGGAAGCGCGCGTCGCGCAAGACCACCCAATACACGCCTTTGGCCGCAGGCGCCAGACGGAAGGCATGCGCGCCTTCACCGAGCAGGCCGGAGTGGAGGCGCTGGATCACCGCGCCGCGCGCGTCGAGAACGTCCACCGTGAGCGTCGTGGTCTTGCCGAGGCGCAGCGCGAGCCGATCGCCGGAAACGGACAGGGACGAGAAGCCTGCGGCGGCACGCGTCTGCTCGCGGAGGGAGACCACGTTCCCCGCGACGGTCTTCCGCGTGAACGCGAGCAAGGCCGCGTTGGGCGTGACGGGGATGCTGTCGGGAAGTTGGCGCACGTACCACTTCACGTCCCAGACGAGCGAGTCGCCCGCCGCCACC
>JAUKPQ010027493.1:0-41680 GCA_032273045.1 Chloridella minuta
ACATTCGAGCCAGTAGTTGGCTTCCTAACACGTTACGGTTACGTTGAGTTGAACAATACTGCTTCTTCTCTAGGTAACGCTGCTGACTACCTAGGAAAAGTTGCTATCACTAGCGCAAACGTAAGCTTCAAGTAATCACTTACTTGTGTGTTTTACACAATCAAAACCCGCTTCGGCGGGTTTTTTATTGGCTATTCTATAAATAAACAGTCTAGATTATTATGCGGTACCATCCGCGTAGGGCCTAGAACGCCATTAAACTCAAGGAGAAAATAAAATGGGACGTCCAATTAAAGACAAATTTTTCGGTAGTTCAACTACCCCTTATCAAAACACCAACGTTGGCGGCCGCACTGGTGTAGGCGGCGAAGGTATTGCAACTATTGTTTTATCTACAACATCATTAGCTGTATCAACGTTAACTGTTAACGTTGTAATTGGTGCACCTAATATTGCTGGTGGTATTCAAGCTACTGCTACTGCTGTAAAAACAGGCAACACCGTTACTAGTGTAACACTTGGTAATGCTGGTTCAGGATATACAACTGCTCCATCAGTAACATTTACTGGCACAAATATGACAAGTTGGTTAAATGCTGTTTCAACAGTAACTATGACAACAACTAGATTTGATGCTATTCAAATTATTTCTTACCTAACTACTGGCTCAAGCGCAATTAGTGGTGGTGATATTATGAAACAAGAAGGTAGCCGTCGTTATCTAGTTCAAAATGCACAAGGTCAAGGCATCTGCAAATTATCTACTGGTACTTTAGTTGCTGGTACTATGCACATTATTGCTACTGATTATGCAGGTGACACATATTGGGTTACTAAATTAACTGCAAGAAAAGCAAACTTGTTCCCAAGATCTAACACAGGTACATCTATCTATAGTACAGTACGTGTAGCACCTTGGACAATTGGCAGCTCTACTGGTACTACTGCCGGAACTGCTATTGTTTCTCTAAGTCATACAAATTAATATTTTGTAAAAATACAATAGGGGGCTTGTCCCCCTATTCTCTTATCTAGGTAAATAATGGTATGACCACTAATTGGACCTTGCCAACAAATGTAATTCAGTACGCAGAAGAAGGCGGAGAAGACGCCCATATTTCTTGGCTAGAAACAAACGGCTTTCACGGCCTCAAAGACCTAGACGGCAAATCAGTAAGAACAAGTAGAGACTTAGTACATATTGCTAGAGATCCTAGACATGACATATTACAAAAGACTTACTATTTAAAATTAGCAGGATTTAATTTTTCAAATTTACCGGAGACACTCTCCGGAATTGAAATGAGACTATCTATTAATAGATATGGTAGAATTACAGACGAAACTATACAACTATGTTCTTCAGATGGGTTAGTCGGTGAAAATCAAGCGTCTTTAAATTTAGACACTAAAAAAATATACGGAAGCGATAGTTCTATTTGGAACAGCAATTTAAACATGGCACAAATTCAAGATCCATCTTTTGGAGTTGTAGTAAGGTTCCAAAGCCACCCAAGTTGGCCTCATAGAAGTAGCCCTTTGATTGACTCAGTTGAGCTCAGGATACATTAAAAAAAATAAATACAGTGAGGATCAAAAATGGCAACTAATTACTTTTCTAACCAACCGCCCAGCGCAGCATCATCGACTACAAACGTTACTGTTGATAATATCCCTAACGATTATTTTTTAAATGTTAAGAAAGATATAGATCTTGAATCTAAAGGTGATACTCGAATAACATCAGGCGGCACTGTAGAAGTTCTCGGCGGCGGCCTTGTATCAATAATTTCTGAGGGTGACTTAGTTTCTATTGAATCAACAACTGATAAAGTTACTGTTGATGCAGCAAGCGACATTGAAATTACAGCAGGAGGAAAAGTTATTGTAGATGCTCCTGAGACTGATATTTTAGGAGATACTATATTAGGTGATGATGTTGATTCAGATGTTACTGAGTTTCAGTCAAAGATTAATAGTGATATTCTTCCTAAAGATTCTACTTTTAATATAGGCGATGACACCAATATTTGGAATAAAAGCTACTTTCAAGAAGGCGAATATTTTAGCGAAAATAACGTTGGAAATCAATATCTAGAATATGGAGCAAACGGCCGACCTTATGATCCAGCCGATATATACGATACGCCTGAACACAGAAAATTAGGTGCAGTATATCTACATGGCGGCATGGGTATTGAAAAAGATTTAAATGTAGGTGGTCGCATCTACGGTCGTGTTGAAATTGCTAATACATCTTTCCAGTTAGTTATTACTGCTACTAATGCGGACGTTGTATTCCATCCTATTTTTTCAAGAGGTGCTGGCGAGCAATTTGTGTATGTAGATACTCAAGGTATTGATCAAGGAGTCGAAGACGGACTAACATATAATCCATACACTGGAAAATTAGGAACAGAATTATTAAAAGTAGTATCTACATCTTCTGCAAATTCTATCGATGGCGCAGTTAGGGTTGAAGGTGGTATTAGTGTTGGGAAGAATATTGTTACACAACAAATTACTCCAACTGATGATGCAGATGCAACAACTTCGACGTATTCTGTAGGTACTACTTCTAGCCAATGGGCTGAAGCATACGTACATGATTTATATACTAGAGTAATTGCTTCTACCACCGGCACAATTGAAATGCATCCCAAGGCTGGCGTCGTCGATATGTTTGGCGATATCAGGGTAAGAGGTCAAAATCCAATTGGTACTGCTCCGGTTGTAACTAACATTCTTTATGTTACTATGGACGGTGATGATACCAACGATGGTCGTGCAATGGATCCAAGTCGTGCTTGCCGTACAGTCGGAGGTGCTATAAACAGTCCGTACTATCAGTCAGGCACACAAATTAGAGTAGCCCCTGGACACTATTTAGAAGACAATCCGTTACAATTAAAACCATATACTAGTATTATGGGTTCTGATTTAAGAACATGTAGTATTGAACCAATCAATAAGACACAGGATTTGTTCCACATGAATAGTGGATGCTACATGGCATTTATGCAATTCTTAAACGGACGCAGTGGATTGCTAGAGGGACAATATGATCCTAAATACAATCGTGGTGCATACTGCACATCATTCCCTCCATTAGAAGGTGATGACCGTATTGACTTGTTCCACTCACCGTACATTCAAAACTGTACTAATCTTTCTGGACCATGGTTAAAAGATGGCACAATGTTTGTACCTAATCAAACAGTTCAGATTCCAAGTGCTGTTGGTACAGGAACTTGGGTAGCTAATACTACTACTATTGTTATTAAAGTATCAGGTACTAATATTCCAGAGCAAGGGCAATATGTTAATGTAGGACAACAAAATCCAGGCTTTTTTAATGCTCGAACATTAATGTTGGCTAATAAACCTTTCTTACAAGAACAAGTCGTTGCCTATGTTGATACTACTTTTAACAGCGGATCTTTTGTTTATAATTCTGCAAAATGCCAACGAGATGTAGGACTAATTATAGACAGCATTGCACTTGATATGTTATACAGTAGCACAAGTGAAAGTACATTTGCTGGTTTGCAATACTGGAGTCAAAGTAGTTCAGCTATTCCGGGACAAGAAACAACAACTACCGCAGCCATTAACTATCTAAAAAGCCTGGCCGCAACTGTGGCATTAAATGCAGGAGGTTCTGCTCAACAGACTACTGTAAATACGTTATTCACAACTATTACTAACATTATTACTAACGGTACAGTTAGTATAACTGATCAGATTATTCCAAACGGATTACCAAGTACTGATTCAAATAAGGTAGCATCATACACTGCCCTATTAAATAATAAAACATCTTTACAAACACAAGTTATTAGTTGGATTACAACTAATCATCCAACATTTGTTTATAACACATCTACGTGTCGCCGAGATGTAGGATACATTATTGACAGTGTTGCGTTTGACTTGTTGCACGGTGGCACAAAACAA
This sequence comes from Chloridella minuta, assembly GCA_032273045.1. Classification (NCBI taxonomy): domain Eukaryota; class Xanthophyceae; order Mischococcales; family Pleurochloridaceae; genus Chloridella; species Chloridella minuta. The sequence goes on from JAUKPQ010027493.1 coordinate 3,958, forward strand.
AGTATTAAGTCAGGTGTTTATTATTACAATTACAGCACTACTAACACACAAATTCCTAATGAAATTCCGCAGACAACTTTAGCATATAATTTTATTAAATCAATTATTCCTAATATTGTTAGAGGAATACCTCTACCAGGGGATGGATATCAAAATGCAGTTGATCAAGTCATTATTGGCCAACCACATGCTAGTGTCTATGAAGCCGATGCATTACAAGCCAAGATTGATGTTATCACTGATATTATTAGACGCGGCCCGTCCGCTGCTGACAACAAGGCTCCTATTAATTTAACAATTAATCCTGCACAGGAAGCACTCAATGCATATAATATTCTTGCAGCAAACAAAGATTTTATTAAAGCAGAAGTGATAGCATATATAGATGCCAATTTAAATTCTTTTAATTATAGTAGAGAATACTGCTTTAGAGATGTTGGTATTTTAATTGAAAATGTTGCATATGATGTTACATTTGGGGGTAATCAAAAGTCTATTGAAAGTGGTCTAGCATATTTTAACGGCACAATTAGTAAAATTTCTGGACAAGAAACGCAAACATCTGCTGCCATCGATTACTTAAATGAATTAGTACAAAAAATTATTACTAACACTACAGTAACAACTATATTATCAGTACCTGTGGTAGTTGCACCGAACGGGACAAACAACCAAGTTAGAAATACAGTATTGCTAGGCGGCGCAATTGCTTCTAATGCTATAAGTCAGTCATTTAAAATAATTACTGACATTATTAGCAATGGCCCAGATGCTGCTCCAGAAATGTACAAATCAGGCGGACCTGATGCTGCATTTGTTAGTGCTGAAATTCTAATGCAGGCTAACCGTAAATTTATTCAAGAAGATACGATTAACTGGATCAACAACACTGTTAAGTCTTTTCCTTATAGTAAAATAAAATGTAAGAGAGACATTGGAATTATTGTTGATTCCATTGCTAACGATTTATTATATCCAACAGCTGGCAGAAGTCAAAGTACTTTTTCAGCATTACAATATTTCTTACAAGGCAACTATACAGGAAATATTCCTGGAGAAATTGGTCCTACTATTGATGCAGTAACATATCTAAAAGAATTATCAGTTAAGATAGTTCAAAATATCGAATACGAAGATGATCTAGTTGGTCGATATCAAACAGCGGTTCCTCAAATAACTAATTTAGAACCTGCAACTTCTGCAGATGCTGCAATAATTTCTGCAGATTTTGATATTGTTTTAGAAATCCTTAAAGGTAATAAAACAGGATGGACTGATAAAATTATTTTTAATGGAGCTAGATCTAATCTAAAAGGTATTCAAAATGCCTATGCATTGTTAATTGCTAATAAGGCATATTTGGCTGCTGAAGTAATTGCATTTATTACTGCAACTCATCCTAACTTCACATACAACACATCTACTTGTGCTCGTGACGTTGGGTTAATTACAGATTCTATTGCATTTGACTTAGCACACGGTGGTAACAGACAAGCAATACAAGCGGGACTAAGTTACTATTCTGTATCAAGTACTGAAAGTACTATTCACGGACAAGAATCTCAAACTATTGTTGCTTTTAATAGAATTAGAGACATTGTTAGTGGAATTATGACTGGCTCGCCTGTAACAGTGAGTACTGGAACTAGAGTTGCTCAAGTGCTATCTGCTTCTACAGCAACTGTCAGTGAAGTTAATTATGTTCGAGCATCTGTTTCGACTATTACAAGTATTATTATTGGCGGACCTAGTGTTGCAGGAGCATTAACGAGTATTGCATTGACTGCAAGTAATGTAACTTCTGTAATAAACGGTTACAACTTACTACAATCTAATAAAGAATTTATTGTTGATGATGTTACACATTTCATAGATTGGAATTATAATAGAACTAGTTTTGATTACAACGAAGAACTTTGTTATCGAGACACAGGGCTTATTGTTGATGCAGTTAGTCAAGACATATTGCTTGGTGGAAATTATAAATCAATAGAAGCCGGACTAGCATATTGGAACTTTGGTTACAATCATGTAACTGGTCAAGAGACTACAACTACTATGGCATTAAATCATGCTAGAGATTTAGCATTACAAATTATTGCCAACACTCCAGTTACTCCTCAAACCCAGACTAGCCTTACACAAGTAATTAATCCGTACTTCCAGTATGGTGGTGACTATATGCCTCAAGAAGCTGTAAGTCGTAACTTTAAAATAATTACAGATATTATTGAGAAAGGTCCTGAATTTGCTCCTCCTCGTTATATGGGCGGCGGCTTATTTGCAATGGTAGGACTTAATGGTGCTGATGTTAAGATTTCTCCAATGGTAACATCTGTAACTACTATAACTACAGGAACATATCTTGTAGGGTTAGATATGCCTACTATTGGGTTTGGCAATAATTCTACTTTGTATTTTGGTAATACGTTAGTATATCCTAAACAAGATGCAACATTTGATTCAATTGTTGAAGAACTTGGATGGGCTCCGGGTACATGGAATCAACGAATGGTTGATCCTATTGGTGGTATGGGCGGCAGTTTAGTCGATGGAGCAGTTATTAGTGCTAGGAGTCCTATTAATTCGTTTGTTTATGATGCATTTACGCAGCTAACACAAGGCGGGCGCGGCGTTAGAATTACTAATGATGGATATGCACAATTAGTTTCTGTATTCACAATTTTTGCATCTACAGGAGTACAGGTTGATAAAGGCGGTATTGCTTCTATTGTTAATAGTAATGCTAACTTTGGCGATCTTTGTTTAGTAGCTAAAGGATACGGTAAGAGAACATTTAGTGGAACAGTGTATAACCCTGCTAGTAAATCATATCCGGACGATGCTGAATTTAATCAATATTACCCAGCCGGGTATTGGCCAAATAATGCAAGGATAAGAGTATTCATTCCTGACCTTGCTGATCGTCCGCACATTTCTCTAGTGATGGAAATTGTTCCTCCTGATACGATGGTAGATTATACTGGTGCTACTGTTCCTCAAGCCAATGAACAAGGATTTCCAGGGTTCTTAAACGCTGCTCCTAATTTAGGAATTTTAACTACAGGAACAATTACATTAACCGGCATTGATACTACTGGCATTGCTGTAGGAAACACACTATATGTGAGAGATCAAAACAATAATAACACTGGCACAAACGGTGTTATGTATGTTGCTACTGGCACCGTTGTTACTGATGTTGGATATCAGAGTGTAACATTAAGTAAAGCATTAACTAGTGGTGGATCTGACCCATCAAATACTACTTCGACTATTAACACAGAATATTTTAATTTGTATTTCTGTGGAAATGCGTACTATACTGTTTTAAGTAGTGAAATAGGTGATAATCCAGTACCAGTAGGAACAAACGTCATACGAGATGCAGCCACAGGAAACCAACGTTTTGCTCATATTGCTGCTTTAGAAAGATTAAATTCTATTGTTCTTCAAGTAATTACAAACGATTATGTTAGTACTTCTTCTGTGCTAATGGTTGAGCAAGTAACATTGCCGTTACTATCCGACGGTGGATCAGCTGGATCGTTTATTACTCAACGATTTGATAATATTATACAAATTATCAATCCAACACTTGCTACACCTGCTCAACCAGACACACTTGAAGGGGCTGAAGCTGTTGTTAAACCAAGTTTAAGAACCAAAACAGGCCCAGCAGTACAAGGAGCTGGTTCTGCAATTACGTTGATAGAACAAAACTTAGAGTTCTTTGCAGAAGAAATTTATGCTTATGTTCAGAAAAATTATAATATAACATATAACAAAGCAAAGTGTCAAAGAGACGTAAAATTGATCTTACAAAGATTAATATACGATATTGAGACTGGTGGCCGTTATAATTCTGTCATGAGCGGATTAAGTTATTGGCAGCGCAACGGAACACACCACTTAGTTCAGTTAGGTGAAAACGTTACTAGAACAGATTTGTTCCCAGATGGCGCTACCGTTAATTTCTATCAACGTAGCTATATAAGTGCATCTGGATATGTATTTGAATACGTCGGCGCTGGAACAAATTACGGAGCATTACCTCAGGTAGGTTATGCAGATCCTGTTCAAAGTAAAGAAACTGTACAACTAGATAGTGGTAAAGTATTCTTTACATCAACTGACCAAAACGGGGACTTCCGTATTGGTCCTGGACTAGTTATTAGTCAAGCAACAGGTGTTCTAAGTGGTAGAACATTTACTAAATCGTTATTTGCTAACATGACTCCGTTCATATTAGCTATTGAGGCCGGAGGCTAAAAGGAAAAATTATGGCATTAATTCCATTAAACACGTTTAAAACAAAAACTAAGATCTTACCAAGTCGTGTAGTAACTACGGCAACAATTACTGCCTACACAGCACCTATTGGAGTAACTTCAATTATTCTAATGGCACAGGTCGCTAACCTAAGCACTCAAACACAAACTGTTAGTTTTGTGCATTACAGAAATAGACCTGTGTTACGAGATGCACAAGGTAATGGTGCCCAAGATGCTGCAACAGAAAGTTACTTAGTTAAAGATTTTGCAATTCCAGCAGGTGATGCGGGAACAGTTCTATCAGGCAAACTTATCATTGAAAGTTTAGATAGTGTTCGAGCGTTTGCATCAAATACTGCTACTTGTCAATTAGTTTTAAGTATTTTAGAGACTGCAAATGCCTAATCTATTAAGTGGATCATTACTACGCCGAGGTGGTAGCGGCGAATTTATTGACTTGGCAGGTGCCCAACCTCAGTTGCCGCCTACGCCTACGACTTCTACGGGCTACACAATCGTTACTAATGCACTATTACAAACTAGCTATAGATCAAGTTTAGGTAATATTGAATTTAATAATGCCAGCATGTACAGTAATTTAACTACTGGTACTATTAGAATTTTAGCAACAGGCACTAGTATTGCTTCTACTTCCACTATTACTGGATTGTTAGTAGTCGATGGTGACATCGGTGTTGGCGGCACTATGAATATCTATAAAGATATTGTTGTTAATGGATTAACTATTGGCCAAGGTTATCAAGGAATTAACAACATTGTCATCCGAGGTACTGCAACTTCTGTAGGAGTTGGTTTTGAAAATGGTCAAGAAACTATTTCTATCGGTTATAACACATTAGAAGGCATTTCTAGCTCTTATAGAAACATTGGTATTGGACGTTATGTATTACAAAGCGGCACAAATATATCTAATAACATTGGTATTGGTGACTATGCTTTAAGATTAGTAGGAACAACTTCTACAATTAACGATAGTAACATTGGTATTGGTGTTGGCGCGGGTAAAAGTCTAATAGCCGGTCAATACAATATTTTCATGGGCCATGAGACAGCAAACACATGGAATACTGGGTCATACAATATTATCTTAGGTCAGCTTTCGTTAGCATCTATTAATAGCGGATCTGGTATTATTAGCATCGGTGGTGACAACATTGTTGATGGGTTAGATAATCAGGTTAATATTGGATCAGTATTTTACTACGATGGCACAGGATATGCATACATTGCGGCTGATACTTCAGTAGGTTTGGGGACTGACTCAACAGGTACTAGTTCAGGAGCATTGATAGTAACAGGTGGAGTAGGTATTTCTGGTAAAGTATATAGTGACGAGTGTGGCAATCCACAAGAAGATAAGTTATTATACACTCCGCAAATTTATACCACCGCTACACAGCCTGCAACTGCAAGGATTGGTGATATATGGATTGACTACACAGTCCCTGCCTACTTACAGTATATCAAAGACGGAACTAGCACTTTCTGGATTCAAGTAGGTGCGATATAATTTATGAAACGAGTAAAATAAAATGGCATTAAATTTTCCAGCAAATCCTAATATAGGTGACACATGGGTAGTGGGTTCTAAAACTTACAGGTGGAGTGGATCTGCTTGGCTAGTAACCGCATCTTCACAAAACTTTTCTTCTGCTGTTATAACATCAAATACAAATGCAACCAGTACTACTACCGGCGCTTTACAAATTGTAGGTGGAGTTGGTATGGGTGGGGACTTGTGGATTGGTGGAACTATCTATGCAGGAAGTGTGCCAGTACTTACTACAGCTAGCCTAGGTGGATCAATATTAGGCGGAACTGATATCACAGTTACGTCTGTAGGAGATACTGGAACAACATACTTACGATTTGACAATACAAGTACATTACAAACTGTTACTAATAGAGGACATACAACTACCAACTTAATGGTATTTTCTAATGCGACTGAATCAGTATCTACAAATACTGGTGCCCTAGTAGTAGCAGGCGGCATTGGTGTAGGTAAAAGGGTAAATTGCGAAAGCCTAAAAATTCAAGACTCGGTATTTGATTCCACTTTGGTCCAGGTAAATACAACTGCTAGTACAGTTATAGACAGTTATTTGTTGTCGGAGTTTAGATCGGCAAAATATTTTGTTCAAATTGCATCTGGTGGCGGCGCAACCCATACTTTAACTACAGCTACCTTTCAGTCAGTTGAACTAATTTTAGTTGCAGACAATACAGGAGCAGTATATGCAACTGAATATGGTCTTGTTGTTACTGGAGGAGTGGCGGTAGGATCTAGTTTAGGAACCTTCCAGGCAGATTTGAGTTTAATAGATAGTACAGTTAGATTATATTTTAATCCAACTACCGCTACAAACAAAACAATTAAAGTTCTAAGAACCGGTATGGCATCGTAAAGGAAGAACACTACTATGGCATTTTCATCGCCGACACAAGACTTTGTTGTAACATCCGGTTTAAATGTCCAAGGCACCTCTACAGTAACAAGCTCAACCGGTAACACTTCTACACTACAGGTAGATGGTGGCGCAGCCGTCGCACAAAATCTTATAGTAGGTACTACATCTCAATTATATGGAGATGTTACCGCATTTGGTAATTTAGAAGTTAAAGGCAACATGCCTTATTTGACCGTAACAGGTACTTCTACGTTTGACACTGTGACTGCTGGAGTTACTACTGCTAGTCAATTAGATGTCACTACTAGGCTTGCCGTTGGAGGACTAAGCCAACTTAACAATGCAACATTATCCAACAGCACAAATTCAACATCTTCAACTACAGGCGCATTACAAGTAACAGGCGGCGTAGGAATACAAAAAGATTTATGGATAGGTGGTACAGCTTATGTAAATGGATATGAAGTATTAACCACTGCAAGCATTGATGTTAGCACATTCCAAACAGTTACTGAACGCGGATCATCTACTACTGTAGCAATATCAGTATTGAATACTGCATCATCTACTAGTACTAACACGGGTGCATTACAAGTAGCAGGCGGTGTAGGTATTGGTGGATCGTTGTATGCTGGCAGCATCTATGATTCTGGAAATAGGGTAATAACATCTGCATCAATATATGGCAGTACTTACATTGGAGTAAGCAATTCCTCATCTGGCACTAATGCTGTCTTTACAATTACTAATTTAGGTGTTCAGACTTTAACAGCTGGAACAGATACCGCAGTAAGTTCAAGCACAGGTACTATAACGGTATGGAATACTAGCACGTTACAAACTGTAACTAGCAGAGGTGCAACAACCGATAATGCTGTATCAATTACTAATACGACTAACGGTACAGGAACTACAACAGGTGCTTTAATAGTATCAGGTGGAGTTGGCATTGCTCAAGATGTTTATATTGGCGGATCATTGAATGTAGCTAATACAAGTTACATTAATGATTCGAGAATTTTAGTTGCAGGTGATTTAGAAACTGTTATAACTACCGCAACTTTCATTACCAATGATCCTACAAGTCAAGTTGGGTTATCTACAATTGCCGGAACAACAACTACTTACGGTACATACAATTTTGGTACTGTAGCAGACATACAGTCTATTAACGATTTTAATACTGGCACTAACACTGGATTTTACAGCATCAACGATGCCAGTGGTGCTCCAGCTTATGTTGTCTATATTGGGTTTTCTAACGTTACACAATTCTCAAGAATAGTATTAAACATTAACTATACAGCAAACTCAGGCCATACTGTAGAAATTGATCTGTATAACTACGTTACTTCAAGCTGGGATACGTATACTACATTCTCAGGATCAACTAGTTGGTATCAATTTATTCTAGCCACAACTGAAGCAGCAGCTTATATTTCCAGTGGTAACGTTGTTGCACGAATATATCATGTATCTAGTGGCAATACTGCACACCGAACATGGATTGATTATGTAGCTCTTGAGGACAGTATTCAAGGCGGTCAAGGACCTAGGGGTGCTACAGGTGCAACTGGTGCAACTGGCCCACAGGGATTAACAACAAGTACCACAAGCACATTTGTATTCTTTAATACTGCGGCAAGTACTGCAACTACTTCTGCCAATGCTGTTTATATAAAAGGTGGCCTTGGAATTGACAAGTCTTTACTAGTTACCGGCGAAGCAATATTTCAAAATAATGTAACATTTAGCGGAACTGCAACTTATGTATTAACTACTAATACAGTTTATACTGATAACATCATTGAATTACATTATCCAAATGGTACTAGCACTTGGGCAGTCAATGACAGCAAAGACATTGGATTACGTTTCCACTATTACGATACAACAGATGCTAATGCTTTCCTTGGACGAAATAATGCCACAGGTTATTTAGAATGGTTAGTGAATGCTGGTCCAGACAATACCGATGATGTAACAGGAACTTACGGAACATTTATACTTGGTAGTATAATCTTAACAAATACAACTGCATCAAGTTCAACTAGTACTGGCGCATTGACTGTTGTAGGCGGTGTTGGCGTAGGCGGCACAATCAATGCCGGCAATATGTACAGCGGCGGAAGCCTAGTACTTACAACCAGTAACGTCAATAGCTATGTAACTGCTGGTGTTAGTAGTATAGTTGCAGGAACTGATACTGCAATTAGTTCTTCTACTGGTGCAGTGACTATCTGGAACAACAGCACATTACAGACAGTAACTAGCCGAGGATCTTCTACTAGTGTTGCAATTAACATTACAAACACAACAAGTTCTACTTCGACTACTACTGGTGCATTAAAAGTTACTGGGGGTGTTGGTATTGGTGGATCGTTGTATGCAGGATCAATATACGATACTGGAAACCGTGTATTAACATCAGTAACTGGATACGGTTCTACATATATTAATGTAAGTAACTCATTAACAGGTACAGTCGCAGTTTTTACAGTTACTAATTTAGGTGTAACTAATTTAACTGGTACTACCTATTTGGCAGTTAGCACAAGTACTGGAAGCGTAACATTAACTAACTTAGGTGTAACTAATTTATCTGGTACTACTTATTTGGCAGTTAGCACAAGTACTGGAAGCGTAACATTAACTAACTTAGGCGTTCAAACATTAACTGCTGGTACAGACACAGCAGTGAGTTCAAGTACAGGTACTGTAACGGTATGGAATACTGGCACATTACAAACTGTAACTGGCAGGGGCGCAACTACCAATGCTGCTGTCAGCATTACAAATACAACAAGTTCCACATCAACTGCAACTGGAGCATTAACAGTAACAGGTGGCGCCGGCATTGGCGGTAACTTGTATGTTGGTGGAACAATATATGGAACTGTATCAGGTAATATTACTACTGCAACTAACCTAGCAGGTGGAACTGCTGGACAAGTGCCGTATCAAACAGGTTCTGGCGCAACTAGTTTTTATGGTCCAGGTACTGCTGGTAATGTATTAGTCAGCAACGGAACAAGTGCTCCTACATATAATAGCACATTAACATTAGCTAGCACAATTACATCAATATCAACTACTACAGGTGCATTACAGGTGCGCGGCGGCGTAGGTGTTGCAGACAGTGTCTATGTTGGTAACAGAGTAGGATTTGTTGGAACAACACAGGCCAGCGTAGTCTATCAATTCTATAACACTCTTACAAATAGTTTAGACACGGTGTTCGGATAATGGCAACAACTATAACTAAACTATTCCCTACTGGGATATTGCAGTCGAGTGTAGCATTTGACGAGGTAACTTATAGTACAATTAAGGTATCTACTACTGGAGTTTATGCTGCACAGTTTGATGAAGTTAGTTTATCTACCAGCACAGCCGAACGTAGAACCAGTACCGGAACATACTTAGTTAGCGGGTACTTTGATGAATATACACTTGCACCAACCGGAGTTGGTAGCGTAGCAAGCACAGTAACACCGACTTTTAACGGCTCAGTTACAGTTGGCACAACTAACGGCAGTCCATTTAGTCCTGCTACAAATAATTATGTTGTTCCTGCTCCTGGTACCGTACCCCCATATAATACTGCAAGCACACCGGGTGTTGCAGGATTTAATTTTGGCACCGGAGACTTTACCGTAGAGTGGTTTCAATATGAGACTGACTCAAATACTTTCCCTCGCCCAATTTGGTACAACAATGGAGTTAATGCAGTGTATTGGGGCGTGAGTATTGAATCTGGTACTTTTTACTTCTGGACACCAGCCGGTAATGCATTAGCAAATTCAGTTCAACTAGGAACGTATAAAAATACGTGGGTACATTTTGCTGTAGTAAGATCAAGCGGTTCATTAAGACTTTATAAAAACGGAACACAGGTAGGATCAACGCTAGCTAACTCAGTTAGTTTAACTACTACTAACGGAACATTGAATATCGGTGGTAAACCTTATGGAGCTCTAACATCAGAACAGTTTGGCGGCAGTATAACAAGTTTCCGTGTATGTAATAAAGCAGTTTATACAGGAAACTTTACAACTCCTACTGGACCATTAGGGCAAACACAGAGTGCAAATCCTTATGGTGGATCTAACACTGCTGCAATTAACACAGAGTGTGTAATGCTGTTAAACCCGTAAAATAATTTAGAATAAATAGAAGACTATGGCAAAACTCTTATCTGGAACACGAATTTACGGCACCGCAACCGTTGATACTCAATTATTTGTTAGCGGATCTAATGCAGCATCATCAACTACATCTGGTGCATTACAAGTAGTTGGCGGAGCAGGAGTTGGCGGCAACTTGTATGTTGGCGGAACATTTTACGGTGCTATTTTAAACGGTACTGCAACAACTGCTACTAACGCAGACAACATTAAGACCGTATCTCAGACATCGAGTTCTAATTATTACCCAACATTTGTCGATGCAAACAATGCAACTGCTGCCTACGAAGTATTATATACTACTAGTAGTTTTGTAATCAACCCGCAGAGCGGTAATATAGGCATTGGAAACTCTAGTCCAACATGGAAAGTTGATGCTAATTTAGGCACTATTACTAGTGGCAGCATTTCTACTGGTGGCTTTAATGTAACCGGTGATGCAACTACATCGGTAGGATACACTACCTACAACCTGCAATTAAATAACTCCACAGCCAATGCCAGTGGTTATATGAGATTGGCTAGAACTTCAGGCACTGCATATTTAGGTATGCAGATTGGATCACAGTCTCGAGATGGTATTGCGTTCTTAACTAGCGCAACTACTGTGACTGAAAGTATGCGTATTACTGCTGCCGGTAATGTTGGTATTGGATTTACTGCACCAAACGGCAAACTAGATGTAGCCGGTGATCTATACATTGGTGCAACACAAAATACCGCACGTTTTAAATCTGACAATACAAATACTTTTGTAGATGCTATTCCAGCAGCTGGTGCAGTAGTTATTAGAGCAGGCGGCAGCGTTGAAAAATTGCGAGTTACTGCCAACGGCGGTGTAAGTTTTGGAGTCAGCGGAACAGCCTACGGTACCAGCGGACAAATTTTACAAAGCAATGGCGATGCGGCTCCAACTTGGATTAACCTAAGTGGAGTAAGTTCGGGTCTAGCAACTACCGCTACTAATCTTGCAGGCGGTACCGCTGGTCAAGTTCCTTATCAAACAGGGCCAGGTGTAACAAGTTTTTACGGACCAGGAACAGCCGGTAATGTATTAGTGAGTAACGGAACAAGTGCTCCTACATATAATAACACACTAACACTAACTGCAACAACTGCGGCAACATCGACGAACTCTGGTGCATTACAAGTTGTAGGTGGTGTCGGTTTTGGTGGTGATTTATTCTTAGGCGGCAACATTACACAAGTTAGTGGAACACATGCCACATTGGCAACTACTTATAACTTGGTCAATACAACTGCAACTACTGTTAATTTTGCCGGAGCAGCAACAACCCTTAATATGGGTGCAAGTAACAGCGGTACAACTAACGTTAGAAATAACTTAGTTATATCAGGTAACTTAACAGTTCAAGGTAGTACAACTATTGTTGATAGTACAGTTACAAACATTGCAGATCCTATATTAACATTAGGTGGTCCAGCAAGTAATGCCGCACCTACGGCTGACGATAACAAAGATCGTGGTATTGCATTTAAGTATGTCAATAACGCAGGATCGACTAGCACAGGTTTCTTTGGTTATAAAGATAGCACAGGTTATTTTACATACATTGCTACAGCTACATTTACTAGCGAAGTAGTTAGTGGAACTAAAGGAGCACTGGATGCCAACTTAGCTGGCGGAACAGCTATGGCTATCCACTATCAAAGTTCGCAAGATAACACAGCTTTCTTAGCAGCAGGCACCGCAGGTCAGCTATTACAAACTAATGGTACTGGCTCGGCACCTACATGGGTATCAGCTAGCGGTGTTAGTGCAGGCAGTGCAACCTATGCTGACCAAATTAGAACAATATCACAGGCAGGCAATGCAAGTCATTATCCAATGTTTGTTGATAGTAACAATACTTCTAACGCATACGAATCGGTTTATACTACAAGTAGTTTCTCTATTAATCCTAGTACTGGGTTTGTTGGTATTGGGACAAACTCTCCATCTTACAAACTAACAGTAGCAGGTGCAAATAACAGTAGCACCCCTTTAGTACAATTTAATGCTACAGGTACTGGCACATTCCAACGTGGTGTACAGTTATTCAACACTGCATTAGCAGCTGGCGAATCTATTATGTATAGTGTTGGTACTGCTGACAGTTCTAGACAAATGGGCCAAATGTACTATGTCTATGCCGGTTCAAATTCAACAAGTAACAGACTATCATTTGGATTGCATAGTGTAGATGATGTTTTGAATATACTTGGCACCGGTAATGTTGGTGTCGGCACTACAAGTCCTAGTACCAATTTAACAATTGGTTCAACAGCCGCAAGTGGTGGCGCCAGTGGCGGCCTAGGTGTATTTTTAAGTCGTGGTGTAACAACTAACTTTTTTGAAGCATTTGACGGAACAAAATCATACATTGCAGGTGTTGATAATACGCTAACTTACGCAAAAGCAGGAACACTATCGGCACATGATTTAGCAATTGTTACCGGCAATGGCGCCAAAATGTATATTACATCATCAACAGGATATGTTGGTGTAGGAACAACTACGCCAAGTCAAAGATTAGAAGTTAATGGTGGCATTAAGATTTTAAGCTCTGCAACGCTGGCAGTAACTTTAGGTACAGGTGGTGCAGTTTTAGATTATCTATATCCTACAACAAGGATGTACATTGGTGATGGTACTGGGTGGGATTTTAGAATTGCCAAACGTGCAACTTCTGCAACTACTGATTTATTTTCATTTAATGACACCGGTGCATTAGGATTTAATGGAGCATTTGGCTCTTCAGGACAAGTTTTACAAAGTAATGGCTCTAGTTCGCCTACTTGGGTTAGCCCAAGTACATTAGCTAGTGCAAGTGCAACTAATGCTGATAACTTAAAGACACTGGCAACGAACACAAATGCTACATTTTATCTATCGTTTGTTGATAGTAATAATACAACAACAACTTACGAAGCATATTATACTACTAGTAGCTTTAGCATCAATCCATCAACTGGAAGTGTTGGTATTGGTACCACAGGGCCGCGAAGTAAATTTGAAGTAGTAAGCGGAACTGTAAATACTAACGCAGATGCACCTGGAACAGTTGCTACCTTTGTAGGTGCAACTCCAAGCGGACAAAATTCTCAGGTAAGTATTGAAAGTAACGATACAATAGCAGCAAATACCGGTGGCGTACTAGCATTTGGTGGACGATACAGCGGAACAACCTTAGCAACATGGGCTGCTATTAAAGGATTAAAAGAAGATGCTACCAGTGGCAACTATGGTGGTTATTTAAGTTTCTATACTAGAACCAATGGTGCTGGTTATTCTGAACGTATGCGTATCACGCCAGCAGGTGGTATTAGTTTTGGCGCTACTGGAACTGCATACGGTACTAGCGGCCAACTTTTAAAAAGTAACGGTAACGCTGCTCCTACATGGGTTGATCAAAGTACTATTGCAGCGGGTTCTGCACCATTAACTAATACCTATGTTGGCTTTGGTAGTGCTAGTAATTTATTAACAGGTAGTAGCAGTTTAACCTGGAACGCTACTACTCTATATGTTAATGGTGCATCTACCGTAACTAGTACGCTAGTTGTTAATTCTTCGTCGTCTGCAATTGGAAAAGCCACAGTATATGTGCCTAGTACAAATATTGTTACATATGCAGACAACACTAGCACTGCCGGACTTGTAGTTGCTGGCACCGGCGACAGGGTTAGATTGCAATTTGGAATTGGTTCTAGCACAGTTGGACCGTACGGTGGTTGGATCCAGGCCAGCTTTGATAATGGCGGCGGGGCAAATGGTAATGAACCATTACTATTAAATCCAATTGGTGGTAACGTTGGTATTGGGACAAGCCTACCTAATAACAGATTAGTAATCTCAAATGGTGGTGCAGTTGGCTTAGAAGTTAGTGTTACTGGCGGATATACTGGGTTAGGTGGTATTGATTTCCTTACTTATAATAGAAGTACTTCTGCCTATGCGCCCATTGGATTTGTTACTAACAGTAATAACAATTCTATGGTTATTTTAACCAATGGTAACGTTGGTATTGCAACAACTACACCCGCTTACAATTTACATGTTCGAGGAGCACAAGCAACACCTACAACGAGTTTTGGTCTAAGAACTTGGAATCAAGTACCACCTGAACTTTATGTGCAGTCGTCCTCTGCGGCAATAGGAGCAGGAGGATCAATTGGTTTTGGCGCTAGAGACTCTGGTGCAACAGACTATGCAAACTGGAGAATTAGATCAGTATTCAGTACTGAAAGCGGTGGCTTTGGAGCTAATACAGCATTGTTATTTGATGCAGCACAGGATGCAACCGGTACTTCAAACTTAACAAATGTGTTATCACTATTAGGTAATGGTAACGTTGGTATCGGTACTGGCGCTGGCGCGTTTGCTAATAGGTTTGAGGTTAGAGGCACACAAGGACAATTATTCAGTGTAAGTGATAGTTTTACTGGTACAATATTTTCTGCGAGTGATATTTCAGGTATTCCTAGTATTGAAGTATTAGATACAGGTCTAGTTAAACTTGCTCAATACAACGGTCAAGTAACAATTAGTACAGGTACTGCACAAACGTCGATGGGTTTAACTGTTAATACAGCGACTTACATCACATCGTTAGGTGTAGGAACAGTAGCTAGCGGTACATCAGGCGAAATTCGAGCAGCAAATGAGATTACAGCCTACTACAGTTCTGATGCAAGATTAAAAGAAAATGTCAGTGTTATTAGTAATCCTATTGAAATAGTTAAACAGATACGCGGTGTATATTTTGATTGGACTGACGAGCATATTGCTAGTCGTGGTGGTGAGGATGGATTCTTTGTACGCAAACACGATGTTGGAGTTATTGCTCAGGAAGTTGAGGCAGTATTGCCAGAACTAGTAGCAACTAGGGACAATGGATTTAAAGCTGTCAAGTACGAAAAGCTAGTTGCATTGTTAATTGAAGCTGTAAAAGATCAACAAGAGCAAATTGATGTACTTAAATATGAAATACAAGAACTTAAACAGTCTGTAAAGTAATATGAATAATTTATACAATAATGCAGTCGCTGCCATTGCAGCGTATAACAATAAAGAAGTAGAAACATTAACAGATGCTTGTGAGTTGCACAATGCAAAGATAGCAATTGTTAATGTTATGTACGGACATGAAGGTATATTTGAGTCTGATGCATTTGTTACAGAAGAAATTCAGCAACAGAGAGAATCTATTTGCAAAAATTGTATCCACTACGGTACTACCTTTGAGCCAGGATTATGTGAGTTATGCAAGTGTCCAGTAGGCCTTATAACAACTTTATTTTTAAAGTCATGCCCTGAAGGAAAATGGTAAAATGGCAGTAGCATTTAATACTTCTCCAATTGCAGTAGATAGATGTGTATTAAATCTTGATGCAAATAATTCAAAGAGTTATAGCAATAATGTATTTTCTAAACCGCTTGACATAGGATCCTGGGCAGTCTCGGCAGGCGCTTATCAAGCAACGCTGTCACGAGATACAACAGTAACTGATAGCCCAGTTGGTGGTGTTCCTATGAAAATGGCAGTTAGTGCCGCAACTCCGAATTCTGCATATGTAGGAACCTACAACAGCACTACATGGAATATTGCACCTGCATTAAACGGTCAAACATGGACAGTTAGTTTTTGGGTTAAGGGGTCTAGTGCATTTACTGCAAGTATGCTAATTTTTGAAGCAAACTCATCTGGTAACTATATAACATACGGACAACCGTATTACAACGTGACCACCAGTTGGACTCGAGTAACTGGAACATACACGATGACACAGGCAACCGCTGCATATATACAGATGCGATTTGATAACTATAATCCTAGCACCGATATGTGGGTTGACGGATTACAAGTTGAAAAGAATTCAGCTGTGACTACTTTTAATCCGCGGACTAATTCTGGAGGTTCAACATGGACTGACCCGGTTAGACAAATAACTGCGACAAATTACGGATATGTCCCGTTCAGTACCGATGGCGGCGGATGTTTTGATATGACTGCTGCCACCGGTACACCTTCTAATTTAGGCTTTACATTTAGTGTAAATATGGTGCCAAGGGTGGGCAATTTTGCATTCAGTTGCTGGACCAAATCCACACCAGCCGGTCCGGGACAGGTGTGCCTGTTCAGTAATGCAGGCAGTGCAGAAGGTTTTAGATTTGGAACATCACAAACTGGAGCATACGTGCTATGCGGTTTACCATATAACGAAGGAGCAGTTAATTGGTCGGCATGGAATAATTCAATATGGCATCATGTGGTAGCAGTCTACGATAGGACTGGAGTGGATACTGGCTCTCCAAGAATTGCTGTTTACTTAGATGGAGTATATCAGGGAGCACTAGGGTTATCGGCACCACAAATACAAATGGCTAATGCAGTCCCGGGTCTCGTTAGGAATCCCGGAGTTGGATGGTTTGGCAAACTAGCAATTTTTGCGGTATATACAGGCCACATAACAGCAGATGAAGTTACTGCATTGTTTAATTCTCAGCGCGGAAGGTTTGGCGTATGAGTATAAAAAATAATGTTAATGTAGTTACCGACGGGTTGGTAATGTATTATGATGCTAACAACGTTAAATCGTATGTTGGCCCGCCTTTGCAAAATATATTAACACAAATTACTCCTACAGGGATAGGATCATCTGCAGGCTATGTTGCAACTACTGGCAGCGAAATAGTTAATATTCCAACGTTAGGTGACACATTTGTTAATTATGTAACAATACAAAACAACTATTCAGCGGTATCGACTAACTGTTGTCCTAGTTTATATTATTACGGTGCCGGAACACTGCTTCCTTCAACCCTTTATACTTACGCAATTGTTTATAAATGCGAATCTGGATATACCCATCCTAATTTTATGTATCAGTATGATTATAATGGCGGCGCATATGTTACTGAATTTGGATTACATACTACAGGACAACGAACACATTTAGGCGGTGGATGGTACTGGGCATGGGCAACTTTTACTACACAAGCAACTGTGAATACACTACAAAATTCCGGCTTATGGTATTATCAATATTCTACAGGAGTTGATAAAATAACAGTAGCTAAAGCAATGATGGTCCAGGGTAATTACACTGCTTTGCATCCTAGATATTGGCCTGCACTCAATACCACACGATCAACTAGTCAGACAATTAGAGATTTAACAAATAATAATGTATTGACTGTTAATAATTTAACATACGCTAGTGACGGTACATTTAGTTTTAACGGATCTAATAGCTGGATAGAATCTCCAACATCTAGCGTGTTTGACACACAGGCAGTAACAATGGAAAGTTGGTGCAAGCCTACAGTAACTGCTCAGTCCGGATTCCTATTTGAAAAAGGTCAAGTTAATACCCAGTACAGTAATTTCTTTAGCAGTGACGGGACTTTTTATTTTAGAACCGTGGGCACCGTAAGTCCACAAGATTTAACTTTTGCAACGGCTAGTTACATAACTGCCGGAGTATGGAACCATATTGTATGTACCTATAACGGTAGTATAAAATGTGTTTATGTAAATGGCACACTGATAGCATCTGTAGCAGCATCAGGTGCTTTGCCTACAGGGCAAACAAATCAATATGTAGGAAAGTACGGTGCCGCCTCCATTAACTATCCGTTCAACGGAAGTATTGCAGTAAGCAAAGTATATAATAGAGCACTATCTGCAACAGAAGTTACCCAAAATTTTAACGCATTACGTGGGAGATTTGGAAGATGAGTTCAATAGCCGGACCAGGAATCGTAACGTCATCTTTAGTGTTTGCTTATGATATGTCAAACACTAACAAGTCGTGGCTAGGAGTCCCAACTACAAACTTAGTCAATCCATCGTGGGCGAGCTGGACCATTGATGGGTCCGGGCAAGGAAGTATCGGAACTAGAACTATTACAAGTACTTACGAATGTTTAATATCGGATACTGCGGCCAACACTCGTCAAAATATATATATCACAGGAATTGCTGCCAGTACAACTTATACATTTTCAGTACAATATAAAAAAATAGCCGGAACACCTACACTGCGATTCCAGCTTCAAGCCTACAACGGCGGCAGTTATATTAGTACTATGGTATTTGCTACAACTGCACAATTAGGAGTTTTAGATATAGATGGGTGGCAGACAGCAAAATATACAGTAACTACTCCTGCTAGTACTACACAAGTTTTATGGTTTATGCAAGACGGCGATGATTATACTACATACAATCATTCTTTTATTTTAAAAAATGCTCAATGCGAACAACAAAGTTTTGCAACGCCATTTGTTGCAGGAACTCGTTCAACTACGCAATCAATTAAAAATTTAGCCAATTTAACTTCTGTAACAACTGCAACTAGTTTAACATACGCTAGCGATAATAGTTTTAGCTTTGATGGTTCTACAAATTATATAAGTGCCGGAGCATTATCTGGCTCGTTTTCGCAATTTACAGTTAGTGTTTGGTTTTATTCAACATCGGTTTCAAATTATAGAAATCCTATTGATTGTAATTTTAACTACAATGTTACAACCGGAAACATTGGACCTAGATTAGAACAAAACAGCTCGGGCAATTTAAATTGGGTAGTTAGTGGTAACACGGGAAACAATGCTGTTGCGGATAATTTTACAGTTCAATCGTCGGGCTTACTAGCAAACACATGGTATAATGCAGTTATAACCTGGACTAGCGGATCAGGAAATACATACTTAAACGGCGTTCCAGTAGCGGTTAATCAAGCAACGCCCAACGGATTTGTGAATGTATTCAATAATGTAGTTATTGGTAAAGGTTTTCATTTAGATGCAGCATCGATAAGATCATTTACTGGAAAAATTCCAGTGGTACAAATATATAGTAGGGTATTAAGCTCTGCAGAAGTTACTCAAAATTTTAACGCACTAAGAAGCAGGTATGGAATCTAATAAATATATCGAGTTCATTTTTATTAAGGTGGAAGACTTAGGCTGTTAAATAACAGGCCGCAGAGAAACTTATGGCAACATTACCAGCAACAGGATCAGCAATATCATTCGGACAAGTTAACCGAGTCTTTACTAACCAAACTCCAGGTGCGGCTGGTAATGCTCCGGCTGGTGGTCAAAATATCAAACTAAGTGCAATATTGGGTAATAATGCTACTTACGGTATTGGACAATCAGTAGGCACAGCGATTAGATTCTCTAATACATTCGGCGGCAAAACCGGACCTTATTCTTAAAATGAAAACAACCCAAATTAAAAACGTATTACCTAAATTAGTTATTAGCGCAAGTAAATGGGAATTAGACACAATTGTGTATCATGATCGATTGACAAATTCTAAAACTTTAGCATCTTTTTTAACTAGAATTCAAGATTTGCAAACTTTAAAAACTAAAGCATCTTTTAACGAACAAAAAGAACTGGAATATTTGTTAGAGTTGCTTGAAGATTTAGAAGAAGATGATTGTTTATCATTAATAAATCAAACTGATGAAGATGCAAAAAACACGTTTATTGAAGATTTGGCTAGAACTAGTGCTATTGAAATTCTAACTGGCGGAAAAATAAACTTTGAAACTATGAATACCGCTTGCAAATTATCACCTAATGACTTTATACTATGTGCTAAACGTACCCAAGATTTAATCAATGCCGTTCAAGGATTGGTTGTTAAAGGTGAAACACTTAGTATGGATGTCGCAGGCACATGAAAAAACAATCAGTATTTGCATCAAGTAGCTGGTCAAGTAAAAAAGGTAAATTAGCAGTTCTTATTCCTACCCGGGATACTCTGCATTCTGCTCACGCACTTGCATTAGCTGAGTTAGTTAAATTTAACACAATGAACGATATTGATACTCACGTCTTCATGGATGCTAGTACAGTATTGCTTACTCAACGTGAACGACTTGCAACTGCCGCAGTTGAACTAGGTGCTGACTACGCACTATGGTTAGACAGCGATATGGTATTCCCTGCAACTACCGCAGTTAGATTACTAAAACATAATGAACCAGTTGTGGCAGCAAACTATGTTCGACGTCAGAAACCTTACAAAGGTGTTGCCTACGAAACTATCGGCGACTGGGAAAATCCCTTACCATTTGATGTACAAGACGATCTAGTACCAATTGAAGGCATTGGTATGGGATGCATATTAACTAAAGTTAGTATTTTTGAAGAACTTAGCAAGCCCTGGTTTGACTTCCAGTGGAGTCCCGAGTCTAATGACTTTTTAGGTGAAGATATGTACCTATGCCAAAAGATTAATGCTGCCGGATACACTATCAAAGTTGATACAGCATTAAGTCAAGAATTGCATCACCTTGGTACCTATGCATTTAATCCAAGTTTGTTAGATTAAATCTAACAACAATTCAATTTTAGCTTTAATAATTTTATTTGAGAATGAGTTCTTAACTCCCTGATGCAAGGGCTTAGGAAAGTTATCATAATCGCACCAAGCATAACCGGCATGTTCCTCATTTAAAGTAGGAATAAATTCTCGATCAACTAACAGCACATAGGTGTTATATTGAAAATGTTGATCGTTACTGACAAACAATTCAAGAGGGATAGTTTTTCTTATTGTAGGAATCTTACCTACTTCTTCTTGTATTTCTCTAGTCAATGCATCATATGCAGTAATGTCAGTAGGCTCTTTACGACCGCCTACTAATCCCCAAGTTCCGGCAGTTTTACCCTGTGTTCTTAGTAAAAATAAGAACCTTTTTGTGTCTTTTGCGAGGAAAATGCCGCCGCTACAAATGATTTGATTTAAAGAATTAAACGCCATAACCTTGCATCATAGATGCCTTCATAACTTTTACTCCAGGAGCCCTCGCTCCACTTGTATTGAGTACCTGTATATGAATTAGTTATGTAGGTGATAGCGGTGATTGTAGTAGAACTGAATACAACATTCCATTGGCTTCCAGTCCATTCAATGATATCATTTGCATGGGCTTGAAAGTCTGATAAATCTGCATTTTTCCATGCATCGGGCCCGTCAAACCCTGGCTGGCCAAATTGGCTGTTGATATTAATATCTTCTAAAATTAAATAACGAGTCCCTAACACAACACTTGTAGGATTATATGTTTCGGGGTTAATAACAGCATCAACTGTTCCCCTACCAGCAATTATTGTATTTCCGGGAATAGTATCTTGATCAATGTTCAACAGCATTGCAAATTCATCACTAGGATTTAAACTAATATAAGCAATAATGTCATTACCTGCAGGTTGTGTAAATCTTAATTGACTTAGTCCTGCTCTAAACTTGCCCGGATACAGATCTAACAATTTAGTCCAAGCAGCGGTATTTTCAGGATTGGTAATATCTACGCCGGGGCTTCTTCCGTTGTTGTTAATCAATCGAGCAGTATTATTATAAACTAATAAACTGTAATTACCAGGAGTAACAGTTATAGTTGCATCCGGACTAGCATCATGGAACAAGTCTACTGCATTTGTATCACTATAATATGTACTAATAGTACCTTGTACTGTTTCGGCAAATATGTTAGAAATAATTTTTGTAATAATTCCTAACTTCTTAACTTTAGCTGGCGGTGTAATCCAAATGGGAGCAGTAAAAGTCATGGTCATAATATCAATATCTTCAGTGAGACCTTGAGGTATTGTCCTGCTACTCCAAGTTTGATTTTCTAAAGTGATAGTTGATAAACTAGTCCAGTCAATGTAGTTGTCTGTGGTCTGTATTTCAAAACTAGGGTTAAAGAATACAACTAACTGTTCCCATATTTGTAATTTTTGTTCAGTATTAGAAGACCATATATCCGCAGAAAATGTTATCTTGTACGGGCTAGGCATTATACGTTCAATTGTATAATTGTTTCCTTGTGTATTTAGGTACTCGTTATTATTCTCATCAAACGCCCGTTCTCGGACTTGCACCTTACTAATAAAGGTAGGATCTTGCAATCTTGTTAAATCATACTGCATGTCTTTAATATAACAAGCAATAAATGGAGCACTGGGGATTGTATTCTCACTGTTCTTTTTAAGTATCTGACCAACTTGTCTAGTCATGTCGCCGTAACGAACAGGGACTCGCACTAATTGTCCTTTAGCATCTTTGTAGGCAAAGTTGCTTACAATTTGTATAAACTGTGTCAAGTATCTACGTACTTGCCCATCATAAAAATAATCCATTAATTATCTGCCTTTGCTTTTAACACCTGACTTAGTGCTTGACGTTCTTGAATAACTTCTCCACCTATTGTTGCGGTGGTAGTATTATTAACAAAACTTGCTTTTAGTTTTCTTCTTACTAACAACGGATCATTGGTCTGTGTTTCACCCAGAGTACTTGTAGTCATCCTTACATTGTCCTCAAATTTAATCCAATGTCTTCCATCATACCTAAACAATCTGTTAGGTAAGTAATCTGTTCTAAGGAAAAATTCTCCTTGTACAGCAGCTGGTGGAAATGCAATACCAAAGCTATAAGGCGAACCATCGGGTGGAATACCATCACCTGTTAGATACCCCACGTAGTAGTTTTTAGTAGGACTTGCTAGAACTGCACTAGCATCTAATGCATCAGAGCTAACATCTACTAAACCGTTTGCTACATCTTCTACCTGAGCTAAATTCTTTTCATCTCTAGGAATTACATAAAATTGATTAGTTGCATATCCGCTTTTTTCAGCATCTGCTCTAGCCTGCGCAATAAGTTGATCATTAATGTCAATGTTTTGTTTGTAAGTTGACATTAAATCACGTAGTGTGCTGCCGTCTCCTGCTCCACTATCCTGATCAAGTATCTCTTTAAATTCTTGTGTATCAACTAGCGGAGCACATTTTGCTCTAACTAAATGAGGATACCATGTTACACTATACCCTGTTGCAGGTCTTGTAACTTCACTCACTACATAAAATCTTTTTAATGCTACTAACGAGTCGTCTAACGCATATTCATCTTTCTGATGAGGTAATTCAATTACATCACCTGCCATGATCTTTCTACCTATAGAATCTACAGTACCACGCAAGTGGAAGTTAATCATAATATTATCGTTCTGTAGAAACAGACCAAACTGGCTTAGATTAAAAT
This sequence comes from Chloridella minuta, assembly GCA_032273045.1. Classification (NCBI taxonomy): domain Eukaryota; class Xanthophyceae; order Mischococcales; family Pleurochloridaceae; genus Chloridella; species Chloridella minuta. Next base: position 27,928 of record JAUKPQ010027493.1, read on the forward strand.
CGATGTCCTGTAAGGTATATATTCCACGAATAACATAAACATCGGGTGCATAATGACGATCTCTATTCTCCATAAACAATACGTCTTGAATACCTAACTCGCCTTTTTCGCTAACATTAATAGGTTTAGAAGGACTGCTTTCTCCTTCTAACGGATCTACTGCTCCTAAATATTTGTGCAGATAGACGTCTGTTCCGCCAATTTGGAATTGTTCGAAGATTGCACGATCTAAGAATCTAAAATCGGCACCTTTTTCTGGTTTGTAAAGTGATAAGCGTGGCATAGTATTGTATTTATAGGCTAAATATCGATATGACCGAGAACGAAAACGAACGCCAAAAAGTAATAGACTACTGCAAGCTCATGCTGGGCGACGGTATGATCGACGTAGAACTAGATCCCGCACATTACAATGCTGCCATTGATAGAGCCCTAAACAAGTTCCGTCAAAGAAGTAGTAATGCGGTAGAAGAAAGTTTTGGATTTCTAATGGTAGAAGTTGATAAAAACGACTATGTTTTACCATCAGAAGTTATGGCTGTTCGACAGATTTTTAGACGCAGCATAGGTTCTAGGTCAGGTGGCGGGCAAGGTGGTACATTGTTTGAACCGTTTAACCTTGCTTATTCAAATACATACTTATTAACTTCAACGAACATGGGTGGCCTAGCCACTTACTACGCCTTTGCAAGCTACCAAAAACAAGTAGGCAAAATGTTCGGCGCAGACATCAACTTCACGTTTAACAAAACAACAAAGAAGCTGACCTTGATGCAGAGACCTAGAAGTGAGGAAGAAGTCTTGATATGGTTGTACAACTATAGACCAGACTTTAATCTGCTACAGGACCCTTTGGCCAATCAATGGCTAAAGGACTACTCGTTAGCAACCTGCAAATTAATGCTAGGCGAAGCTCGTGAAAAATTCAGTCAAATTGCCAGCCCGCAGGGCGGCACCACCCTTAACGGTACTGCTATGAAGACTGAAGGTAAAGCAGAAATGGATACCTTAGAGTTAGATCTAGTAAATTACAAAGATGGCGGAACACCGCTAACATTTGTTATTGGCTAATTCAGTTATTGACACCGTAATCTCTATGTAATATAATTATAAGCATCACGCTTGGAGATGCTATGATTGTAGGGTTTGTTGGTTTTATTGGCAGCGGCAAAGACACAGCCGCAGACTATTTGGTTAATTTTCATGGATTTAGGCGAGACAGTTTCGCCAACACACTCAAAGATGCAGTAGCTAACGTATTTGGCTGGGACCGCACACTGCTAGAAGGTCGTACAGCAGAAGCTCGTGAATGGCGAGAACAAGTCGATGAATGGTGGGCAGAACGCTTAAACATGCCCAATTTAACTCCACGTTGGGTCTTACAATACTGGGGCACAGAAGTATGCCGCAAAGGCTTCCACGATGATATCTGGATTGCATCTGTAGAAAACAAGATGCGTAAAACAGGTGACAATATTGTTATTAGTGATGTCCGATTTCCTAACGAGATACAATCTATTCACAATGCAGGCGGCATTGTAGTACGTATCAAGCGCGGCGAAGATCCTAAATGGTACGCTGCTGCCGAAAGCGTAAATCGCGGCCCCGACGGAAATGCAACTTGGTCGTTAAGTAAGAACAAATTAGAACAGCTTAAAATTCATGCTAGTGAAACAGCCTGGGTAGGCGGTGAAATTGATCATATTGTGCTCAACAATACTACCATTGATGAATTATATTCGCAGATAGAACAACTGCTTCCTAAAAAAGATTTGCCATTTAGCACAAAGATTGCACTAGATTTACTTGGTTAAAAATCAGGTTTTAGATCTCCCTGGCGCCAGGGTAGTTTAAGTTTATGTAATATACGCTGACAGTTGGCACATACAGTTTTTAAATTTATATATCTGCAATTTGTAGGATCTCCATCAACATAGAACACATTAAACTGTTCTTGATATTTAGAAGTAAAGCCGCATTTATCACAAGCGGCTTTTTTCTTATAGCCCGCAATGGACCACAGCGGCCTACCTTCTTCTCGTTGATTAGCACAGTGGTCGCACTTAGATCTATAGAAAGGCTTACCTTCCTTGTAGTAATTGATTGCGACTGGCCTAGATCCACAAATTTTACATAAATCTCTCATACCCCGCCCTTTTAGTGCCCTTTTCAAGTGTATTTAACCCTGGGTTTTTATTCACTTTATGGTAAATAATTCAAGTAATCCATTAAGGGGACAAAAAAATGGCAACATTGAATTCACCAGGCGTACAAGTAAATGTGATCGACGAGAGTTTTTATACTCCGTCTGCACCGGGCACTGTGCCTGTATTGTTTGTAGCGTCTAAACAAGATAAAACAAATCCTAGCGGAACAATCGCATTAGGAACGACAGCCGCTAATGCTGGCAAAGTTTGGTTGATCACTAGCCAACGTGATTTAACAGACACGTTTGGAACTCCATTGTTCCCTACAGATGCTAGCGGTAATCCACAACACGGTAGTGAGCAAAACGAATACGGCTTACAGGCTGCATACAGTTCACTGGGTGTGAGCTCTCGTGCATACATTGTCCGTGCTGATTTAGATTTAAATGCTCTTACACCTACTAGTACAATTCCTGTAGGCGCTCCTGTCTCAGGAACATATTGGGTTGATACAGCGTCTAGCGTATTTGGTGTTAAAGAATGGAATAGTTCTACACAGGCATTTAGTGTTAAAACACCTATCGTATTAAATGATGATACAGGTGCGTCGAGTTTCAACGGATCTGCACCAGCAGTAACAGTTGGATCAATTGGCGATTATTGCATGGTTGTAACTAACGCTAATGCAAATAAACTATATTACAAAAAAACAGACGGTACTTGGACAGCAGTAACTGATGGATTCGATAGTGGCAAGTTTTTACAAATTAGTCCGCATTATACATATCCTACTTTTAACGCTAGTACAGCTACTGGTAGCGTTTGGGTGACTTCTACTACTCCATCTAATGGAGCAAATTGGTCAGTTAGACTATACAGCGGGTCAAGTCAGTCTTGGACTACTGTAACTGCTCCAATATATTCTAATTTTGCAGCGGCTAATTTTGCATACGATGCAACGGGTGGCGGTAAAAATGCACCAGTAGGTTCATTGTTTATTGATTCTGGTATTAATAACGGAGGTGTTGCTGATTTCAAACTTTGGAGAAAATCTAGTACCGGTGAAACTACTATCACAGGAACTGGCGGCACATTTGCAACAACTGGTACAAATTATGTTTTCTATATAAGAGAATCTAATCTAACCGGCGGTTTTGGCACTGTAAAAACTATCACAATTACTACTTCGACTACTAGCATTAAACTTGGTTCCTTAGTACCAGCTGCTCTTGCAGGGCAAGGGCTATCTTATATTAATGCAACATGGAACGACAGTAACAACGTCCTAACAATTTCGCATACAGGTGGCGGCGTGTTTGAGATCGGTGACGGCTTGAATAGTCCATTAGCTGTATTCTTTAACGGATCAACTACTAATTTATATACAGCACCTACTGGAGATATTGCTACAGGATCTACACCGTTTGATTACATTGCTACAACTTGGAAGCCACTAGCATATGAAGCACGTTCTACTGCTCCTTATACTACTCCAGCAGACGGCAAATTATGGTACGATACAAACCTTGTAGCTGATATTATGTATAACAATGGTACTACTTGGGTAGGTTACAAAACTGCTTTTGGTGGTACAGATTCGAGTGGTCCTATCATCAGCGCAACAGAACCAGCAGCAAATACAGGTAACAACTCCGGTGGCCAATTAGCTGTTAATGATATTTGGATTGATACTAGCGACATGAATATGTATGGAAAAAACATTTATGTTTACAGTGGTACTGAATGGGTTAAGCAAGATGTAACAGATCAATCTACACCTAACGGTTGGGTCTTTGCAGATGCACGTTGGGGCACTAGCGGCGCAGCCACTATTCCGGGCACAATGAGCGAGTTATTGAGTAGCGGTTACTTAGATCCAGATGCGCCTAATCCAGCATTATATCCAAGAGGCACACGTCTATGGAATACTCGTCGTAGTGGATTTACAGTTAAGAAATATGTATCAGGATACATTAACAAAAATGCAACCAACCCGCGTCAAAGCGATGCAGCAATGACTGGCTATTTTGCAGATCGTTGGGTTGCACAGCATCCGACAGCAGCAGATGGTAGCCCAATGTTTGCTAGAATGGCGCAAAGACAACAAGTTGTTCAAGCGTTTAAGGCATTGATTGACGAGAATGCAGCAGTTCGCGATAGCGATACATTAGGATTTAACTTAATGGCAACTCCTGGATATCCGGAAGCAATTCAAAACATGATTGCACTAAACACTGATCGCGGTTTGACAGCGTTTGTAGTCGGTGATACTCCATTCCGTTTAGAGCCAACTGGTACTGCATTAAATGCATGGGGCCTAAACACTGCTCTAGCAGCAGACAATGGTGACGATGGTGCTACAAGCTACGACGAATACATGGCCATGTATTATCCAAGTGGTTACACAAACGACTTAACAGGTAATAACATTGTTGTTCCAGCAAGTCATATGATGTTACGTACAATTATCAACAGTGATGCTAAGAGTTATCCATGGTTTGCTCCAGCTGGAACACGTCGTGGTGGTGTAGATAATGCTAGTAGCGTTGGTTATATTACTAGTGAAGGCGAGTTTAAGACAGTCGCATTACACCAAGGACTACGAGATGTACTTGATACAGTTAAAGTTAATCCTATTGCTACACTAACAGGTGTTGGCGTTCTTGCATACGGACAACGTACTCGTGCTAGAAATGCCAGTGCATTAGATAGAATTAACGTTTCACGTTTAGTAATTTACTTACGTAAGCAGTTAGACATTCTTGCAAGACCATTCTTGTTTGAACCTAATGATGCACAAACACGCCGTGAGATCAAAGCAGCAGCAGAAAGCCTATTGTTAGAATTAGTAGGACAACGTGCTCTATATGACTACGCTGTAGTTTGCGATACAACTAACAACACTCCTTCTAGGATTGATAGAAATGAGTTGTATTTGGATATTGCTATCGAGCCAGTTAAGTCTGTTGAATACATCTATATTCCTTTAAGAATTAAGAATACTGGTGATATTGCAGCTGGACTATAATAGGTAAATAATAAAGAATAAGGAGCATTACACATGCCAATCGCAAGTTTATCAAGATTTACAGTACCGTTGAGCGGACGACAAGACTCGTCTTCTCAGGGTCTGTTGATGCCAAAGCTGAAATATCGCTTCCGTGTTACACTAGACAGCTTTGGTGTAGGCGGCGTACAATCAACAGAATTAACTAAGCAAGTTATGAACGTAACTCGCCCTGAAGTTACTTTTGAAGAAATCAAATTACCCGTCTATAACAGCACAGTAAAATTACTAGGCAAACATAGTTTTGCCGATGCTAAACTAACAATTCGTGATGATGCATCCGGAATCGTTAGTCGTAAGGTAGGCGAGCAGCTACAGAAACAATTTGACTTTTTTGAACAAAGTGGTGCCGCTAGCGGCATTGACTATAAGTTCAGAATGCGTGTCGAAATTCTCGACGGTGGAAACGGTGCTTTTGAACCAGTTACACTAGAAAGTTTTGAATTCTTAGGTTGTTTCATTAAAACTGCTACCTACCAAGGTGGTGATTATAGCGATGCTACTAACCCAATGGATATTGCACTAACTATCACTTATGATAATGCAATTCAGTTAGATGCACCTGGCGGTACTGCAAGTGGTATTGGCTTAGATGTAGGCCGTGTTGTACGTCCAGCAGGCGCACAAGGCCTAAGTACAGGTTAATAGTTAATTTAACAATAAACAAGCCCAGCTTAATACCTGGGCTTTTTATTTGACTAAATATTTGCATGAGCAACGCCTTTAACAATTTCTTATCTTCAACAGGATACAAATCCGGATATCCTAATTTAAAAGATTATCAACATGCTAGTCGTCTATATGTCGATGACAACTATGCATATGCACCAAAAGTTGCATTTTTATATTATGTTGTATTCAATCTTAACAAAGCTGCAATAATTGATGAAACGTGGAAAAATTTAGTATCAATGGATGTAGGCCAATTAGTTAAGAAGATTGACCTTCCTAAATTTAATATTGCTACAGAAACTGTAAATCAATACAATAGAAAAACCGTAGTACAAACAAAATTAACGTACAATCCTATCAATGTTGAATTCCACGATGACAACATAGATACTATTAATAAACTATGGATTAATTACTATAAACATTATTTTGCAGATAGTAATTACGGTGCTGCATCTGCAGGCAATCAATCAAGGAATGGTGTGCCTGTGGCATTTTCAGATACAAAGTACGGGGGCACTGATTATCAATATGGCGTATATGATAGTAGTATTAAAAATTCTTTTATAACATCAGTGGATATATATTCCCTGCATCAACAAAATTTTACAAAAATAACTTTAATTAATCCTAAGATTACAGAATGGTCTCATGATTCATTAAATCAAGCAGACGGCAATAGAACACTGCAAAATAAAATGTCATTGGCATTTGAAAATGTATTGTATGATTACGGACAAATAGTACCTGAAGAAAATCCTCCAGGATTTACCGCAGTGTATTACGACAAAACTCCTAGTCCTCTGTCTATCGCAGGTAATCCAATTAACAATCCTGTGTATATTAAACAACAATCAAGTTTTGATAAACCAGGGGCACAACGAGTATTTGGTAAGGTAGGTGGTAGCTACAATTCTAGCAACCCGTTACTTGATATAGGTAAAGCACTGGCTAAAAATTATGTTAATACAAATGGTATTGTAAGAACTAAGGCAGGTACATATAACATAGCTAGTGGTGCATTGGGCGCGGCAACAGCAAGTTCTCCTGGAAAGTATGCAGATCCACCAAGTCCGGATACTGCAACAGGAGTTTTTAATCTGCCAGGCGGCGTAGGTATTAATATCTTCAAAGCATTTAATACTGGTGTTGATGGAAAAGTTAGAGCCAACCCTGCCGCAATTTTATTCCCTCCAAGAGGTTAATTATGAATCAAAATTATTCTAACATTCCAGTTAGTTCTAATAGTCAGAATACAACGGTGCAGGCGTTTGATGCTTACAGCACACAGCCAGTTGAAATAAATGCAACTGTCTTAGCAGCTATGAAGGGATTCTTTACTAGTAGAGAGTTTGGAGAAGTAGCGGCCGAATCAATTGCAGTTACTATCATCAGACAGGCAATGCAAGATGGATATAATCCTATGCAGATTTTGGATACGTTAAAGGGTGTTGATACTGTACAGCTATCAGGAATTGTTTCTGAAATTTTAAACTATAATAGATTTAAATCTAGTAGTCTAGGGTACGCACAACCATTCCGCCCTAATCCTGAAATTGCACGAAACATACTTGCATGAGTTTAAAGTTTTCTAAGGGAGCTTATAAGTTAAAGTATCCCGAAAAATATGTAGGAACAACTGATCCAATTTATCGCAGTGGTTGGGAAGTTGCTGTCATGCGTATGTGCGATGAAAATCCGTCAATACAACAGTGGGCTAGTGAGCCTATAAAAATACCCTATCGCGATCCATTAACAGGAAAACAGTCTGTGTATGTTCCAGATTTTCTAGTAACATTTATTGATAGAAATCAACAAAAACATGCAGAACTATGGGAAGTGAAACCTGCAAATCAACAGCTAATAGAAAAAGTTGGTAAAAATCCCTATAACCAAGCACAGTTTGTAAAGAATCAAGCCAAGTGGGCTGCGGCAAGCATATGGTGTAGAAATCAAGGTATTAAATTTCGCATCTTAAACGAGCACGATATTTTCCATAATGGTCGTAATTCGTAATAAGTAAGATTATGACAAAGAAGTTAGAAGAATTATTAAACATCGAATCTACAGAACAACTAGTAGAAGCGAAGCCTGTTGATGCAGAACCTGTAGCAACTATTGACTTACAAGACAAGCTAGAAGAATTTGACAAAATCGCTAGTGCATTGCCCCGTGTAAAAGGGTTAGGTGATATGGCGGACAGCGAGTTAGATGCACTGGCTAACAAAGCAGAACAAGCATATGACGACTTAATGGATCTGGGTATGAACGTTGATCCGCGTTATGGCTCACGAATGTTTGAAATTGCGGCACAGATGATGAATGCAGCCATTACAGCTAAAACAAACAAGATCGATAAGAAGTTAAAGATGGTTGATCTACAGCTAAAGAAGCTAGCTATTGATAAAAAGAATGGCGGCGGAGAAGGAAATACTGTAGAAGGAGAAGGATATATTGTTACAGATCGAAATAGTATCCTTGAAAAACTTAAGAATATGAATAAATAATTGACTATGAAATCATTCAAAGAACATCTAACCGAGTCAGTAAAGCGTTACGATTTTAGAATCAAAATCGCTAGTGACATGCCTCTTGAAAAAGAGACAGCAATGAAAACATTGCTAAGCCGCTATACTATAGGCGAGGATCTTAAAGACTTTAAGAAATCTACTACACCTATCCAGTCTGTTCCATTAGATTTTCCCCAAGTTAAAAATTGCGAAGTTAATATCTACGAAGTATCGTTAGACTATCCTACTACACAGCAAGAGCTTACAGAATATCTATCGTCCGAACTAAACATTGGAAAGAACCGATTAGTTGTTCGTAAGCCAGGTGAACCAACAGAAGAATACCAGCATCAGGAACCAAAGCGCGAAGGTGCATTGTTGAATGATCCTAACTACAAAGAAGCAGGTAGCCCTCAATTTGAAGACTACTATGGCGACACATACAATACCGGTTTTGTAAAAGAATTAAACGATATTCTTAAATTGCAACGTAAGGAACGCGGCGAAGAAATTCCATCCGACGGTCCTGCTAAATTTAATACAGATAGTCCTGCAGGAACACAGACTCTGCTAAAGCAATCGGACTACAATCCTACAAGGAAATAATATGATGAATATGATCGACGTAATGAAACGTTTGGCTGAATTAGATTCTGCTAATCCTAACATTGTTAAAGAGAGTGCAGTAGCCGAATGTGGCATTATGCCAGGCATGGGAATGGAGATGGAATCCCCATCTATGGTTCCTGACCGTCCAAGTACTCCTGCTACTATTAATATGACCGCTGGCAGTGGCGAAGAACTAGGCAACTTATTAAAAGACATTATGTCTTTAGCAGGTGTTAATTCTCAACCTGCTCCTGTATCCGGCGCAGCCCCAATTGATAATGCTGAGCCACAAACATTAGAACCAGTTGGTGGAGATGAAACTCCAGCTGATACAATGCGCGGCGTCATTGACAAATTAAATCCAATGAATGGCGAAGAAGATGACATTACTAAAGCACAAGGTGATTTAGATAACGACGGTGATCACGATATGGATGATCACGATATGGAAAAAGATCAAGAAGAGACAGACGAAGGCGAGTATGATAACTCTCCAGCTGACCCTACTAAAAAGAATGAGTTTGATGCAAATGAATTTGCACACCAAGAGAATCAGCCAGGGCAAGGCGATAGAATGGACGGAACAAGTCCAAAAGCATACGCAGATATGAACGAAGCAGTATCAGATCTATTTGCACAATACAAAAAGTTCATCGGCGAATCAGAAGAAGCTGAGGAAGATGAAGACATGGAAGAAGGGATCGAAGATCGTTTAAAGGATCTAGATCCAAAGAATCCAGTTAATATTCCTGCTTACAAGCGTAAGGCAGCTTCCGGTGATTCTGCTGATGCTGCACGAAACACCAAAGAAGGTGCAACTGAAAAGTTTGATCCGTTAAAGCATGTTAAGAATCCTACACAGGGTGAAAAAGATGCGGCTAAAGATGTTAAGCGTGGTAGCTATGCAGACCGTGCAGCAATGTTACGTTCAGCAGAAGCTGATGGCAGACTTAAATCAGAAAGTGCAAATGAAAGCATGTCAGATATTTTAAAACTATCTGGACTAAGATAATACATTAGGATGTAATCCAAATAGCCTCTTCGGAGGCTATTTTTTTCAGTAAATAAGATTATGGCATACACCGATAATAAATTAGTCAAGACAGCATACAGTGCTCAAAAATATTCTAATAAAGATATTGAAGAGTTGCTGGCTTGCACAGACCCGGTAAATGGACCGCACTATTTCTTAGATAACTTTTTCTACATACAGCATCCCACAAAAGGTAAGCTACAATACGAACCTTTTGATTACCAACGTAGATTAATTGACAGCTACCACGGAAATCGTTTTAACGTAAATTTATTACCTCGTCAAACAGGTAAGACAACTACAGCGGCAGGTTATTTGTTGTGGTACGCTATGTTTGTACCTGACTCTACTGTGCTAGTAGCAGCTCACAAATTTACAGGTGCTCAGGAAATTATGTCGCGTATTCGTTTTGCATACGAGTTATGCCCTGATCATATTCGTTGCGGTGTAAAGAGTTATAACAAACAAAGTATTGAATTTGACAACGGCTCGCGTATTATTGCACAGACAACAACTGAAACAACTGGTCGAGGTTTGTCTTTGTCATTACTATATGCTGACGAATTTGCATTCGTTGAGCCTAATATTGCCGTTGAATTCTGGACTTCTATCTCGCCCACACTAGCAACTGGTGGTAAGGCTATTATTACATCAACACCAAACAGTGACGAAGATCAATTTGCTACTATTTGGAAAGAAGCTAATCACAAGTTTGATGAATTTGGCAATGAGCAAAAAGTAGGTCGTAATGGTTTCTTCCCCTTTAGAGCATATTGGAACGAGCATCCAGACCGTGATGAAACATGGGCAGCAGAAGAACGTAGTCGTATCGGTGAAGAACGATTCCGCCGAGAACACGATTGCGAATTCTTGGTCTTTGATGAAACATTGATCAACAGTATTAAACTGGCGGCAATGGAAGGTGATGAACCTATTATGAAGATGGGTCAGGCACGTTGGTACAAGAAAATCAACCCAATGAACACCTATCTGATTGCACTAGATCCTAGCCTAGGTACAGGTGGAGATCCTGCTGCTATTCAGATTATTGAAATTCCTTCCATGGAACAGGTTGCAGAGTGGCAGCATAATTTGACTACTATTCAGGGGCAAGTTCGCATTTTACGAGACTTAGCCAACTTTATTAATGACGCCTGTGCTGACCGAGGAGTGCAACCTAGCATTTATTATTCAGTGGAAAACAACAACATTGGTGAAGCAGCATTGGTTGCAATCGATGAAATTGGGGAAGAAAGTATTCCGGGATTATTCCTAAGTGAGCCTATCAAGAAGGGACACGTTCGCCGTTTCCGCAAGGGATTTAACACCACTAATTCTAGCAAGATTAATGCTTGTGCAAAATTAAAACATCTAGTTGAGAGTAATAGATTGCGGGTCCGTAGCAAACCGCTAATCAGCGAACTCAAAACATACATTGCTAAAGGTGTGACTTTTGAAGCCAAAGTGGGTGCCCACGATGACCTAGTTAGCAGTATGTTGCTGGCCATACGTATGGCCTTGATGCTACAAGAGTGGGATCCTGCAATCTACGATAAGATGCGTGAAGAACGAGAAGACGAGTTCTTAATGCCCATGCCTATATACATCAGCAATTATTAATAAATAACAAATATGAAAGCTATTCAAATAATTTCCCAAGACCTGTTTGACAAAGTCCGCAGTCGTTTTACCAATTTAGAAATGGGCGACGAAACAGGCGCTGTCACTATTGATCCTGCAGAAGCACGTTTCTTTGATTTTGATTTTGTCAATGAAGGTGTAAATCTAGGACGCATTAGCATGAGCCTAAATGATCTAGGCAGCTTAAAAGTTTATTACAGCCAGGGAATTACTGAAAATCAAGATGAACCTGCAAAACAATTATGGTATGATTTCTTAAAAGAAATGCGCCAGTTTGCCATGAGAAGATTGATGAGATTTGATACTCGTGACATTGCTAAAACAAATCTTGACAAAAACGATTTTCAACACCTTGCCGCAACGCAAGGACCTAAGGAAGAAGAACCTACTATGAACATGAACGAATCACGTTGGAACCAAAAGAGTTCTAGAAAAACCAGCCGCGCAGTAAAAGGTGCAACAGAAGTTATTGTTAGACATCACAAAGCAGTTGATGAAATGTATCCAGGTGCTCGTAGTCAAAAGAAAAACATTAAGGCAATTTATATTCAAAACAGTGATGGCGAACGCTTCAAGTATCCATTTATACATCCAGCAGGCGCATTTGCAATGGCACAGCACGTGGACCACGGCGGAGTACCGCACGATCCAGCAGGCAAAGCAATTATCCGTATGAGCGAACAAATTGCTCAACTACAAGAATTCCACAGACAAATACAACACAGCTCCCTACATGATGACGCAGTAGGAATTACAGACAGGGCCGTAGGCCGCCTAAATGAATTAAAAGCAACAATTGAAGCATTAAGCAAGCGTCATCATTATGAGTCATGGATCAGTGAAATGGACGGTGAAGCAGTTGATCAAGCTGTTATGGAACTAGATCCAGTGACTATGGAAACATATAAAGCTAAATTCACAGAAACAAATTTCAAAGAAGACTTGGCAAGTTTCTTCCCCTTAATCCACAGCATTATGCAAGAAACAAATACAGTTGATTTAGAAGACTTTGTTAAAGAAGAAAGTGATATATGTCCAGATTGCAAAGAGGATCCGTGTGTATGTGACACCCATGTTAAAGAAAACGTATTCAGTCAATTTGAAGAATGGGCAGAAGCAACAGAACAAGGCAAATTAACAGACGATCAAATTGCAACTCTTAAACAGGCAATTACAGAATTACCAAACGGTCAATTACAACTAGGTCCTGATGGTCAGATAGCATGGCAATTCTTCAGTGGTCTTGGTCTAACAGATAAAGATCTTGAACAGAAATTAAAAGGTGCTGCTGACTTAGATCCAGAAACTGATCCTATTGAAGTTTTACAAATATGGGCAAAGGACAGTTATCCCGAGTTGTTGGTAGCATTAGGAATGACTGGCGCACAAGAACCAGCACAGGCAGCTACTCCACAAGGACCTGCACCCGAAGTTGGCGCTCAAGCAGCTCCTGTAGCAGAAAGCAAAGAAGGTAACATGGTACAAGAAGTTGCTAAGATTGTTAAGAGTTTCTACAACAGAGACAACCCAGAAGTTGGTCCATTCCGTGGCGGCGAAGGCATTGTAATCGATGTTAAGAAATCTATTGCAGAAAAGTTTGGCGACGAAGCAGGCGAACAAGCTGCCCAAATGGCTGAACAATTTATGAGCAAGCTGACACAAGAATGGCAAATGCGTCATGGCCAAGCCGGCACAGTTGAACCAACTGATGGTCTAGCAAGATTAAAAGAATTACTAGGTAATGTTAAGGCAAAAGTAGAAGGTATGGGCTCACAAGAAGAAGCATATAATCCAAATAGTGCTGATGCAGAACACCGTCGTGGCGTAGAAGCATCGCACGAAAAGCGGTTGAAAGACAAAGCATCTGGCGGAGACAAAGGTGCTCAATCACATTTAGATGCTATTGCTCAGAAAAAAGAACGTATGAGAAATGACTACAATGACCGTATGGAACGTGAATCTACAGAAATGGAAAGCATTTTAAAATTAGCCGGATTGGCAAAATAAACCGCATTTTAGCAGCCTTTTAGGTTGCAAACATAAATAAAACTGTGCATAATAAACATATGCACAG